>JARHVA010007066.1:37500-97500 GCA_037957365.1 Torreya grandis | reverse complement strand
CTTGAACAATCAGGATTAATGAGGGTATGATCACTTTTCGTTACTTGTTTGATCTCTTCAAAAGTCCTCATGCCCTCCTTAGTCAAACTAAAGTTCTAATTTTTCTTAAGCATGGATTTTAGTGGCTTTGCCAAAGTTGTAAAATCAGATATGTATCTCTTTATAAAATTTATTTTGCTAAGAAAAATTTATAATGCCTTCTTATGATGAAGAAAATATAAATAAATAATGGAGTCTATACTTTTAGGATTAATACTCAAACCATGTTTAGAAACCACATGCCCAATAATCTTACCTTCGTGTACTAAAAATACACATTTCTTGGTATTAAGAGACACCCCAAATTATCTATATCTATCAAACACTTCCTTGAGATGAACCATGTGCTCAATTGCATTATTTCAAAATATAGTAATTGTATCCAAGTATATAAGAACAAATATGTTTATTAGATCTTGAAATTCCATACCTATGGCTCTTTAGAAGGTTGCTCCAATATTAGACAAATCAAATGGCATTTCCCTATAAGTAAAATTCCCCCATTTAGTACCAAAAGTTGCCTTAAATTGATCTTCCTCCTTGAAAAGTATTTAGTTATGTCCACTATAACCATTCAATAATGAGAACCTTTCTGAACTATCTACCAGCTACAATATTTGATCCATTGATGGTAATGGATCAAGATCTTTAAGAGAGGCCTTGTTCAAATCATGAAAATTCACACAAACTCTTATTTCTCCATTTTTATTTCTCGGAAGAATAAGCTTTGCCACCCAATTAGACTGATTGATTGAGAAAATTATGGATGATTCAATTAGCTTATGAAGTTCAATTTTCATCAAAGGCTCAAGTTCTAGATTGATTGGTCTTTGCCTTTGTCTAACTGGTTTTGTATCAGCCTCTAGTTCAATGTTGTGTTGAGATAGACTAGGATAAAATCCCTTCAAATCACTATAATTCCATGTAAAGACATCATCAAACTCCCTACATAAATCAACAAATGATTTTTTTTTTTAGATGGTGTATATACTTTACCTAGTTTGAGAGTCTTTCCAACTATTATCTCAATATTAGCATAATGTTCTTCCTTAGTAGACAATGAAGACGCTTCTCTCCTCACCTTTGGGAAGGGTTGTAACTTGTGATTGAGGGGATGGAATGGGAGCCATTGAAGGAAATTAAGGGGATAAAATTAGCTAATTTTCTATAAATATGGGAATAAGATGTCTAGGTGCAAACTTTATAGCCTGAATCAAACTATTTTCTACTCTAATAGCCACTTCATATGCATCTGTAAGTGTAGTGCCACCAATAGACTAAATCATGACACTGATATCTAAATTTATATCTCTTAGATAATAAAAAAATCTATAAATTGGAGATGGCCTAATCATTATAGGTATTTTATTCCTTGTCTTTTCAAACCTGAGGTTAAAATCAGCCATTAGCTCATGAGGAGCCCTCTTCATGGTTGTGAGTTGTTTAACCAGGACAAGTGATCAGATTTCTCTTCAAAGTACCTTAAAAAATTTGAACCCAAGTCATCTCAAGAATAAAAAGATTTCAAAGGAAGGTTTCTATACCTATCAGTGTTTTTTCCTCCAAAAGATGTAACAAATAGTTAGATAGCTACATTCTCTTGGAATATATTATGGATAAAACAAAGGTTGGATACTTATTTAATGTGTTTAATTGGTGTGGTTTGGTCTTACCATAAGAAATAAGGAATTATATTAAGTGATTAATCTATTATATCATCATAATAAGCAATATTTAGTGGGATTACTCAATTAAATGAGATAAACACTTGGTTCCTAGGAACAACCATTTGGATAATAAGGGTTAAATTATGTTATACAATGGGATGATTAAGATATTGAGAATTTTTCATAGGATAGGTATTTTTTCTTTTTAATATTTTTATTTAATATGAATGAGAAGGCAAATCATCAAATTCAAAAGGAATCTCTTTGCTTGAAGATCTTATGGTAACATTTGGCATGAAACTTGTGTTGGCCTACTGCTAAGAATCATGCAACCTAATAGAATCCTCTGGTTCAAGAATAAATAAAGTAATTATTTTTTGTGAATGATTTTCTCTATATCTAAACTTTAACTATGCCAAGGTATATGTATCCCATCGGGCATGCCAAAAATTGTTGTCAATTAGGAGTGTTGCCCTTGTGAGAATATATGCTACTTTTGAATCCTATTGAAATAATGGAATATCTCCTAAGTGTGGATGAATTTGATATGGAGAGAATATCCAAATAAAGGGTTGGTTCTATTGATGTATTCACTAAATTTGATCCTAATCCTACCAACTACTGACTTCTTGACTAGGGGAAATGGTGAAGGGATAATGCTTTCACTAGAATTGAAATGAAAACTTGAAGTAAAGGTGATACAACAATGTTTATGACCAATTATGCTTATAATTGACACTCTTAGGAATAAAAAGAGCTCACACACATTCTATTCACTTTAGATATATGGATTATACAATAGTGTTTCATACAAAGGACTTAAAAACACTTACTCTTTGCATGGAAAGAATGAAAGATTATTGAATTCACATCCAAACATAGACTAATATTGAACCTAGACACTTAGAATGACCTAAAAAAATTAAATATGATGTGATAAGCTACAAAAACTAGACATTAATATAGGAAAGATATTTATTCACAATGTTATATCAATGTAAATCACACATAAACTTCACACAACCTGAAAATGGAGGAAACTAACTTCTTATTTATTCAAAAGTGTAGTAACTTTTTTTTTTAATCTTTTAGCATACCAAAAGAAAATAAGTGATATGTCATTCTGAAAATGATTATACAATATAGAAGAGAGAGAGAGAGAGGTGAGGGGAAACAAAACAACCCCAAAATAGGGTTGACTCACTTGTCATCACCCTTTTCAACTCCTACATATTAATTCCTCTATTTTCTCATTATTTCCTCCTTAAAAGTGTAGGCATAAATTTTCACTTTCTTAGGAATATTTAATAAGTCTTGATAATTTATTATTCAAGTTTGACCCTTTGAAATGCTCTAATTATTTGCTCACATTCCCTATATCCTTACTTGCATGTCCTCCTTGATGAATAAGTCACATACTTGAAAATAAGTCTTCAAGTCTTCATTAATTTCTTGGTTTAAACTTTCTCCTCATCCATTTATGAGGTCTTCAAAACATGAAAGGGTTGTTATAAGACTCTTTTAAGCATCTTTGACTTTGTCTCTTTGGTTTGGTGGGGGAGAGGAAAAGGTCTATTTGTTGATTGATGAGATTGTTTCAACATTTTAAATGAATTTTTATTTTTTATTTTCCTCTAATAGGTATGGAAGGTGAGAAGTAACTTTGAAAGGATTTTTTAAGAGCTTTTATGCATTGACTTGGTGATTTGATCATTTGAACTCCTTTTTTTGTAATGTGGTGTGGGAGAGAAAAGACTTGGTTTTGATTTGAATAAGGTAATTTTCCTTCATGGATGGCCTCTTATTATGACATTAGACCTATAAAAAATAATTAGAGCCATAAAATAGTTCAAAAGATGTGAATTTTCTCCTTTAGCTTGATTTTCTCTCTATTCCTTGTAGCCATCAAAATATGTAAAATTCCTTGTGTAAAATAATTTATAGATTTTAATGGAGAAATATTCATATATTTTAGTACCTAGTATCCGATTAAATATCCATGTCAAGTTTTGGGACATAACTTTTAGTGTAAGTGTTCATTTTATCCAATGTTTTCTCCAATTAGGCCTAATTAGGCCTCCTTGTTTAGAAAATAGAGATCTTGCACTAGAGGCCTCCCACATGTGTGAAAACCTCAAAAAAAAATTTAATTAGTTTACCTATATAAGACCATGATCCATGTTAGATTTAAATTTATGATGCCTTATGTAGGTGGGCAAACTAAGAAATGGTTATTGGTAGGCCTAGGTGCTTGTACATGCTTGAGAGGTAGTTTGAGTGTTTTTCATGGAACCTATAGATTTTGATGCTTGAAATAGGTCTATTGAGATCTAAAATACACTTTTAGAATTCAATATCATGAGCACAGACATTTTGAATAAATTTATAAGCTTTCAATCTCTCCTTTTGGCTTGTAAAACTTAACTTTCCTAACATTTTGATTTTTGACCATTTTTACCACAAGTTAAAATGGATCAAACCCCCTAAAGTCAAAATATTAAATAGGGGCTAATTATAACATCATATGGTGTCTCATAGTTCTATTTGATGTCATATCACATTTTTTTAACTTTGATCATGATTTAGTTTAATCCTTATGTCATTCGATATCTTAGGGGTCATTTTAGAGTCATATATGAAAGTGGCATGTTTTCACAGTGTTCAAGCACTCAAATCATGGAATAGTTTGGAATAGGCCTCAAAATTTTGTTTGAGATTTCAAATATCAAGCATCAATTGGTAGAATAAATATATAAGAACCTATGGATTAAAAGACTTATTTGGCACTTGGGAAATTTTCCCATTTTATTTGGCAAAGTACAAATTCCTTTAGGTATTTAGGCTAAGTGTTAATAATTCATTCAATGCAATTATTTAAAGTTTTTTGGCTAAGTGTTGGGGACTTATTGAGAATATTTTCTAAATAAATTTTTTTGAATAATCATTTCAGTCAGGAAAAATTCCTACTACAAAGTTATTGAAGTACTATTTCTTTCAAGAAAATTGTCCAAACAATTTTTTTGAAGATATAATTCTTTCAGATATTCCATCCATGGAAAAAGAGCTAAGTCTAATTTATTTCAAACAAATTGTTTGATACAAAATTCTAAAGACATATTCTTTTATAAAAAATGGCCAAAACATAAATCTCTGATAGAATTAAATTATTTTGATAAAGTTGATCTAGCAGAGTATAATGTTTGCATAAATGTAAAAAATGAGCCTAGACAAAAAATCACTGGCATTCTAAAAGTGGTCTCATAGACATCATTGACAGTCTTGAAAACATCATTGACAATCATGTGGACATTAAATCTAATTCATGGAAAATAATCAATGGGGGTAAAATTTTGACGGTTGTGCAAACATCAAAATGGTTGCATAGATGTCAAATTATGGGAGTGCAGACATCAAATTTCAGCTATAGTAAATAGCCATTGAGTTTAAATAGTGGGTCCTAGTAGATAAATGGTTACATTTAAATCATACATTTAAATATAATGTTACAATATGAGTCAAAATGTCAATGAATCTTAGGATTGAATCATGTTTGAGTAACCAAATCATCATCTATGACCCATTTTTAATTATACAAATAGATCTAGTTACATGAGATAGAGTTAAAGGTCAAGGATATTAGATCCAACATAAAAATAATATATGTCATGATATCAAGACACAGGGTTAGTGATCGATGACCAACATTAAAATTCAAAGTAAAAAAACTCTAGGTGGGGTCGATTACGAAATTTTTACTAGACTCCAAATGGATAAAACTAGTTATGTCTTCAATGATAACAAATCAAATTCTAAAATAGAATGAGTAACTTGGCAAGGAATGTCAAATGGGTGACTACATAGGATTAAAGGACTCTATATCAAAGTAATCTCTTTGAGCTCATATGCCACCATGAAAGCTCAGTCAAAGACTAAAGATGAACAATGATTGTCAGATGTAAATAATGAAGTTCAAAAAAGTAATAAGTGAATTTAGATGGTAAATGAAAATGTACATAAGATAGTTAATAGTTAATAAAATGTCTATGACCATCATAGCATATGTGTTGACTCTCCTAGCTCAGTTTCAAGTGTATGAGAGATGATCCACGATGAAAATAGTTTCATGAAGTCTAGTTAAAGAATCTTTGCACCATTTTAGAGAGTTTGTCATGACTTATATGGGCATTTGTCTTAAGAAGCATTCATGGTATATTTCACACTTTTTTACACCTAAAACATAATTTGTTATCATGCCTTGACATGTGTTATAATAACTCTTTAACTTATTTATTTTCTCCTCTCTCTAAAGTTCTATAAGTAGCTACCATTTATTGCTTTGTAATCTAATTCCACTCATGTATGAAAAATCCTTGCTATAATGATGCCATATTTTGCATTTGAATAGTAATTCAAGTTTAGTTTTAAGTTATTAAACAATTATGTAAGTGTGCAAGTGATTAATGGTGATGCAAAGTGATAATTCTATAATCATTCATCCCTTATCCTTTCATGTTTGTGCAAGAGTTCCTATTATATCAAGTCATATGAAGTGTTGTTAAGTGTATGAGTTTATATTTTAATTTTAAAATGAGCATTAGTGTCTATAAATAATCTATGGTTCACTTATCCTAGATAGATTTCATGCATCTCACCTCCATATTGAAATACTCATATTAGAATCCATAGGACTAAGAATTTAGTTTGTATGTTTTGTTTCTTAGTGCACTAAAGTATGATGGTCAAATAGAAACCATCTTGTTTTATCACCCACTTATATTAGGTTCATTTAATGTAACTTCTAACTATTTTCACAATAAATAACTATCTAGCATAGGTTAAATCACTTCAAGATATGTTTAGAGAACTAGCCCTTAAATATAGAGGCTCACTTCCACTATAGCTACACTGACATACCTGGGAGTGTTCCCATGTTTCCCAAATATGGAAGAGGATTAAACACCTTCTTACGGGGTTAAATATTTTGTGACAGTATTTTTGACACACCTAGTTGGACTAGTGTCCGAAAGAGTGGAAAGATTGTTGGTGTGTCTTTCCTCTAATAACTTTTGGAAGCAAATAAGTTAGCACCAATGATGAATTCAAATGATAATTTTTTTTTTTGTAAGAGTCCCAAGTAAATCTCATTAAAGATTTGGATCAATTTTTATATCCCATAAAACATATTAAGTTGTTTTGAAAACCTATGGTGAATACCCCTATCATGAATCTCCTTATCGGCCTTGTTATGAAGCACATTATACACCCTAATAATATTATCAAAATGTCTATCAATCTATGATCCATGGCAGCCCTATACTTCTCCATTTCCATCTCCATATAGACACCATGTTTTTGGGCATCCCTTTTAGGAAGGGTACCAAGAAACCTATGAAGAAATTCCTTCCTACCTATCCCAATATGAGTGTTACAAACCATACCATGATGCCTATCAACCTTAGGAGTAATCCTAGGAGTCTTTCCATGAGGAATTAGATGTTTACATGGATTATAAATAGAGATATTATAAGGTAAGATATGGATTAATATAGGATATAATGCAATAAGTTGAAGTTTGTCTTGATCCCCATCATTACCCTCCCCTTCCTCCATCATCCCCACCTAATTTCTAATCCTTCTTGGCACTCTTACCAAATCTGATAGATAGTGAAGACAATATGGGAACATGGGATGATGAGTTTGATGTTCTTCCTAACCATCTCATGGAATGGTTAAGAAGTTTTGTACAAATATTGATTAGTTCATGGGAGGAGGTTGAAGATGAAATTCAATGGGAGATCAAAGAACAAATGTACTTAGAAAAAAAGTGTTGTAAATGATCAATAAATAGGCTAAGTATGTGGGAGGATAAAGAGACAAAAAATAAACATGCTATTGTTGAAGAGTTTCAAGAACGTTATTGGCAAAATGTAACTCCTCCTTATGTAGGTGTTCTCCCTTGTAAGAGTGACCAAACCTTTGGGAAATTTATTAGACTTAAGTTGGATAATCTAATATATATACTATTATAAGAGATTTGATTAATTTATAGAAGAAAATTTAGCCTCCTCTCATAAGAAATTAACAATTTGATTACCATCTTAAAAAACTTACCAATTCTCATGATTTTCAGGAATAGAAGGCATCACCATAATCTTGATATGTGACTTATTTTTCTCATTCCTCACATCATCTAAAGTGTTGAAATGAGATACTATGAAAACTAATCTTTTTGCATGTTTGTTTTCTTCTCTTGGTAATGATTGGATATCAAAATCATCAAATTCATCAAGGAGATACTAAATTATATGTTTTTAATACCTTATAAAAATATTTTTTCATATATTATGTCCTCTCACTTAATGAACCACAATTTTAGTATCACCAAAACCTTGTAATATAATGATTTCCATCTTCCTATCTCATTTCAAACCATGGACTAGAGGCTCATACTACTACCATAGTGAGTTTATCAATGATAACCAATACATGTCATGATTATTCTTTGACATAAGCAATCCTTGGACAAACTTTATGATAATGAATCTCCATTTTAGTTATAGTATGGAATATGGGTACAATAACCTAAAAGGATGCATGTATTTAGATTTAAATTGCTAATATTCCAAGCATCTTGACACAAAATTCAATGCAATTTTCTTTATTCCTTTCCAAAAATGTAATGGTATTATCTTTGATAAGATTTTAGTCACACCAAGCTGCACTAAATGTGGAGGATTGTGCAACTATCTTATCACAATATCCCTTAATGTTTCCCTATCAAACACATATATCCTTCCATTATATCCAAAAATTACATCATTTTCAACTTGGAATCATTTATATCTAAGATCTTGTGAATCGTTTAATAGAAATTTCTTTACCTAGTAATAAGATTCATCTCTTAGTGAGAAATTTACTACATAGTCTTGTAATGTACTCTTGATAGTAGCTAAATCTGTAATGTACCTTCAACATGAACACTACTTTTTTATTTGTCTTTAACGTAATTAATTTCAAAATCATAGTTTGAAAAAAATTCTAACCATCATCTTTGACAAGCATTAAGGTTGGGATAGGTGAATATATACTTGAGTCCTCACTTATCTATTTTGAGCTCAAAAGGTTTTCCTAATAAGTAATTCCTCCATACTTATAATGCATGCACTATGGAAGCTTACTCTACGTCATGTGAGACATTTTTTTTGCCTCATATAGATTTAATTTCCCTAATTAATAAGTTATAAGTGAATAATTATATATAATAAATATTCCTAAACCATGTTCTAAAGCATTAATTATCACTACAAAATGACCATTAGGATCTAGAATCTATAAAATTAATGTTGAAGTAAGTCTTTTTCTTAATCTAGTTGATTTATTCACATTTATAGATCCAAAACAATTTGTTCTTTTCCTTAAAGAGAGGTGATTGCATTTTCTATCTTAGATAAATTTGGTACAAATTTCCTACAGTATCCCTCTAAACCCATAAATCTATGCATCTCATGCACTTTCCTAGGTGTTTGCCATTCCTTGATGGCTCTAATCGTAGATGTATCCACTATAATTCCTTATAAATATATAATATGGCCCAAGTATTGTAATCTTATTTGAAATAAGGCACACTTAAATAATACTTTTCTATATAGTTTGTGATTTCACAACCGTTTAAAAATGAAACCCAAATGCTCAATATTCTCCTCTTAGCCTTTTGAGTAGATGAAGATGTCATCAAGAAAAAATATAAAAAAATGATAAAGGTAATACCTTAACATATTTTTCATGAGATTCATGAATGTTGTAGGTGCATTCATTATCCTAAAATCAAGCACTGTGAAATCATAGTGCATTGTACATAGTCTTTAAAGTTTCTTATGGAATGTATTCCTCTCTTATTCTTAGTTGATGTTACCTAACTCAAAGGTTAATCTTAGAAAAGACTATTACACCTCACAATTGATCAAAAAAATCATCAATGTAGGGTTAAGAGTACATTTTATTAATGGTTGATTTGGTTAACATCAAGTAATATTTTCATAGGTGAAAGGTTCCATTCCTCCTATTTACAAATGCTATAGGTTCATACCACAGTGAAACACTTGGACAAATAAAATATTTGGCCAACATATCCTAAATTTTAGATTTTAACTAAACCAATTCAGTTATTTCCATTCTATAGGGAACCTTAGATTAAGGTTTTGATTACAAAATTATATCAATTGTGAAGTTGAATTCCATTTTATGAGGTAACATTGGTAACTCTTATAGATAAACATCTTGAAAATATTGAGAAAAGGGTTAGTATTCAATGTAGGGTTCTTTGGTTTCTACAATTTCATTGATTTTGACCAAGAAATCTTGACATCCCTTTTTATGAGCCTTTTTCTATTCAATGGATGAAATTTTCTTGAGTTTAAAGTCTTTCTTTTCTCCTTGAATTTGGGTTTGATTTCCCAAATCATTTAAGCATTAAATTTCTGTAGAAAATATTCAAAATTATCTTTGTTCTTAGGGATCCAATTCACTCCTAGGATCACATCATATGATCCTAGTGGTGTTTTCTAGAAATATTGTCATTTATGTGAAAGGTCTAGCATTATTGGTGACAAAGGCCCCATAGCATTTATTATTTAAAGGTGTTTTTTAATGTTCATATTTTGTGTAAATGTGTTGCTATTTATTTAATATTAATTAATATATTTTTGGTTGCATAAATTAAAAAAGAAGGCCCATGAGGAAGTCAAAGAGTCACAAGGAAAATATAAAAGGGGAAAGGATGCATTTGATCATGAAGGGTCACCATGTGACTTTTCAAATACAAGGATTCAAAGGGTCATGCAAGTCTAGTGCCATTTTTCCATGAGGAGTGAAGGGTCACAAAGGGTGAATGCCAAAGGTCATTTGGAAAGATATAAATAAAGGTTTGGGAAGCCATTTTTAATAGGCAAGTAATTGAGTAAGTGCATGGTTTTATCGAGCTAAGAAGAGCAAGAGGAGATAAGATAAAAGAATAGAGGGGTTGGTGCTCTTATGGGTTGGTAACAATGAATCATTTTTGTGTTGGTGCTCAATAAAGGGGTTAGTGCTCATTCATAGGCTTGAGATTATTCTCTATGGTTTCCCCACATTGGGTTTCAACATAAAAATTTGGTCTCTCTCTCTCTCTCTCTCTCTCATGTGGTGCATGTTATTATTTCAATTTTATTGTATGTCTTGAATGTATGATTAAGTAGTTAAAGAAAAGGAATTTGATTATGTAAAATATTTAAAAGATATATGATATGCTAATTCACCCCCCTCTTAGTATATCCCATACTTAACAATTAGTATCAGAGTAGGTTCTTTTAGAAAGAGTTTAATATCTTGAAGGTAGATCAAGGAAAGCATGATGGTTGGATCACATGAAGGTTTTTCTACAAATAAGGCACATTTTTTTATGGGACAAATTATTCCTGTTGGAGCATAAAGATCAGGACTTACTTGATATCTTGTGGATTTGACATTTGGCAAGTAGTGGTGGAGGAATATGAAGAACCACAAACACTTGTAACTACTTCAACATAAAAGATGGCAAGTGAAAATAATGCTAAAGCTTTAAATTCTATTTTATGTGGTTTATGTGAATATATATTTTTTTAATTTATGAAATGCAAATATGATCATGAGACTTGGGTAAAGATTGAGAATATTTACAAAGGTGATGGAAAGGTTCAACAAGATAAGCTCTAGACTTTTAGAAGATAATTTAAGAGTTTTAACATGGAAGAGGATGAAAACATAACAAGTTATATTTTGTGTGTTGATAAAATAGTTAATCAAATTCAAGGCATTGGAAAAAATTTAAAATAATTAGTGGTGGTACAAAAGCATTTAAGATATCTACCAATGAGATATGATGCAAAGTTTTTTAAAATTGAGGAGATGAAGAATCTAGTCAAGCTAAAAATGGATGAACTACATGGTATTCTTACAACATATGAGATGTGGAACAGACATGAGAAACCCTTAAAGAGGAAAGATATATAAGGTTGAGTGTAATTCAAATGTGTGATTAGGGACACACACTAAAGTTTTATGCATAAGGTTTTGAAATTAAGAGAAAAGATTCATATGTGTTGATTACAGATGCTCAGAGGACAAGCAAAAATTTGTATATGTTATCAGATATCGAATGTCAAAAATATTGTATGGGTCAGGTTGAGGAAAGTTGGTTATGGCATAGGAGAATGGGACACATAAATTTTGACAATCTTGTCAACATCAAAAGGAAGTAAGTAGTTAGATATCTTACAAAGATTACAAAGCCCCCCTACATGATTTGTGAACCATGTCAACATGGGAAGTAGGTTAGAAGATTATTCAAAATAAAAGAATAATCCCAAGGTTTCATAAAGGTGGATAAGTTTTATTATTAGTGCTAAAAGGAGGAAAATTACCAAGGTCAGTGATATGAATGTTTCTTATAGGAGGGATCTATATGGGAGTAGTTGACATGTTATTATCTATTGATCAAATAGTATAATAAGGAAGTTGGTATAGGGTATTATCATGAGAAGTGTTAAATGGGTTAGATCCATATAAATCATCATTTTGGGAATTTTAAAACATGTTTCATCCAATGGATCTAGATGATGGGAGGGAATAAATGCACCATGGGGGATTATCCTCTTAGGTGGCTATGGTAGGTAAGAAAGAAAAACCCATGTATATTATAAATAGGTTAAGATTATCAATAAAAATTTTGATAGGTGATTTCATGATCATAAGTAATGTAGGAAAAAGAATAGTTGTGTAGATTATTTTTAGGATTTTTTTTCATAAATAAAATGAAATCAGCCACAAATGGAACTAGATCAACCAAATAAGTTAGATTTTGGTTAGAAAATGAACTATATCAACCAAGAGGTAAAAAATTGATCTAGTTAATTTAGTTTATTTCTAAACAAGGAAAATAGAATAATTTTATAATAATACATGTCATATAGTAGATACAAAATTGATCTAGTCAATTTAGTTGGTTTATGAACAAGTAAAACAAACTAGTCTAATAAAAAACTATGTCAGCTAGTAGATACAAAATCAAGCTAGTCAATTTAGTGGGAAAATGTGGAAAAAAAGAAAAATATATAAAATGACTAGATAAATTTGGTGGAATAACTTGTAAATTAAGTAAAATAGGATATTATATAAGTTGACTATATCGAGCTGGTTAAACTAGTTGAAAATGTAGAAAATAGAACAATCTACTAGGTCTAGTTGGTCGATCTAGTTCTTGTTGATGATTAAAATTGTGCTTTGTTTTAACCCCAACAATGGGAAGTTTCAAGAATGTGGGAATTGCAACTTGAAATGACCTCCAGGTTTTTAAGAAGCTGGTCTCTTCTTTATTTCGAGTGTTGGGAGGAAAGGGATAAGAATTTAAACAGAAACACAATTACAGAGAAAGAAAATCTAACTATGGTGATGCACCTAAATGTAATTTGATCCTTAATTCTAAACATAGTGAAACTATATGTAAGATTCAATTACATTAAAGAGTGAACAAGGCATGATCGATGTAAAAGATAGAAATAATAAAAAACAAAGGCTCACGGCTTAGACTACTTTTGCAATGACACATAAAACATCAACAAAGGCACATAATTTTGTGTTCTTATTAATTCTCCAATCATGTAAAAGGCATAGAAACATGTATAGTTACATAAACTTTCCAACTCAAGAAAATATAACAAAGGCAAATGATATTCCTAATCACAGCTCTAAAAGTCTAAAACTCTTGACAATAGTCTCTCACAAAAAATTCTCTCCAATTATCTAATGATGATTTTTGGTGATCTCTGCACCCCTCTTTATAGCACCAAATTCACTCCAGATTGTCTATGTGTTCCCAATATAATGGCCCAGCTAAAATCTAACTAAACTAGAAGTGTCTAATAGAAGATATTTCTTAGATTTTCAAGTGCTCTATCTTCCAGCAGTTCATTGGCTGAAACAGATCATAAGATGCTCCCTTCTATTAAATGGAAGAGGACACTTGGCCAATTCCTTGAAAACCTACTTATTACTTAGGAGACACTAGAGAATGACACTTGTCATGTTCCATAGCCTTACTGAAGACACATGTTGCTCTCTGCTTTACCTATACTCTTACAATATCTTCGCTTAGAAGTGTTCAGTCCTTGACATCTATCACCATCCGCTTCTCTAAAACATAAACAACTTTTATAAAAAATGGGACCCAAAGTAGTTCTCACCTGAATAACTTCAAAAAGGGAATAGGGACATGTGGCACCTTTCACTTATTCTTGACAAAGGACACGTGATGATCTCTACTTCCTTTAGCTAGCTTTTGTTAAACCTATGGAAAGTGACACATGTCCATATCCACATTGCCCTATCTATATTATAGAAATAATCAAGTCTCATTTCATACTTACACAGATGGCAACACTTGGTGGCTTCCTCTTGCTTCATAACAAAAACCTAGGACCCACCATAGTCTTTACTTATCAATTAAAAAAATGAAGATAATTCAGAGGTTGACACGTGGTGGCTTTCACTCTCTTCAGCTAGGGATATGTGGCATCTTCCATTGCTTTTAGAAAAGCACATTGAAATCCTTCACTTTCACCACTTGGCATCTTTTACTTGATCTTGAAACTTAGTTTGTTGAAACCTTCTGCTCAAAAGAGATTTGAAATGTGGATGCTGATATGAAACATAGATGCTGACACTTGTCACATTCCACTAAGTTACTATGAGATACGTGGCATGTCCTAACCAACTTATAAAATTTGTGAAAGGTGCCTTGGCTGATGACACTTGGCAGCTTCCACCTAACTTCAAAACTTAGAGAAAATTGAGTCAAAAAGAAATTCAAGCCCGCACTCTAAGTGTAAATTTTGCCATCTTGAACGAAAGTGTGTGGGGATAAAATTGTGTAATGCGTAACTAAAAATTAGAATGAACATAGAGTATTTTTTACTCTATAGTTATTGGTGACCCCAAGGACTTTTGAACCTAATCAAAAATAAATCACAACTCCCACTTGATCAAAATGTCAAAAAATTATAGCTTCAGTAACGTTGTTTGATAGGTAAACCATTCATCGTCAGATAACCCCTACTTATTCTATAATTCATTGAAGGCTAAATAAAGGTTAATAATATCCTTGTGTGAAATTTTTTGCAAAATTTTAGCCTTCAATTTGAATTTAAACTAGGAAACATGAATCAAAACATCTTCTACTTTAGAAACTGATGAATCATCCCTTAAATCTTGAAAAACTATTTGATCATTCTACTTGGCCAACAACAAAGGTTCAATTTCATCAACCATGAGCACAGTATTGTCATTGAGAAATGGAGAAGGAAGACCTAATTGCACTAGGTCTTCAATGTGCTATTTCATTTCACTGATTCCTTCTTTCATTACATCAAGAAGCTCTTTGCTATTGATGGCTGCAGAATTGTAACTGAGAACCTCATTCACTCACTTAGTAGTGACCATTCTATTCTCAATTCCTATTGCTGACAACATTCCATCCATTGCATCATAAAGCTTTTACAACAATGTTTTAGAGTCCAATACTCTCTTAAAAACTATAGTTAGAGTGTTTGCAACTAGATTCTCCACCTTTTTACACAATTTTTGTTCATTTAGCAAGAAGGTGAGAGAAGGCCTGAGCTAAATAATCTCTGAAGAGATTCTCTTCCACAATGATTCATACAGCTCCTTCACCAAATTTAACACTCTGACATTCTTTGGCCTATTGGCCAGCTCCAGTGTCAATTATTCTACTCTTTGTTGCTCTACTTGAAATTGGGCTTGTATAGCCTCAATATTATTTTATTTAGCCAATAGATATTGTTGTAATTGAGTAATCTGTAACAGGCTTTCCTCACATTTTCCTTGTAATGCTACTTTCTCTCACCTTAGGGTCATAACTGCATCTTTTACCTACATTATCCCTACTTTTAAGGAATCATTTTGGGCCTAGATCACCTGGTGAGTCTAAAGGGAAATAGTCTCTTGCAACTATTTATTTAGACTCTCTATTTCATTGTCTTTTCTATCAATTTCTATGGTCAAACTATTACAGTTTGCCTTTTCCTTGGCTAAATCAGCCTCCATCTTCTATAACCTCCTTGATGTCTTCAAGTAGTCTTCAACAACTACAAAAGTGGATTAAGTTAGCAGCTCAATTTTGTCTTGTGGCCTGAATAAGGACATGTCTGTGGCCACTACATTCATTGTGTAGTCTTCTAGCTACATCTGCTCACTTGGCTTGATTACATTTGGTGACAAATGAGTCACCATCAATTTCTACTAAATTGGGTCAAATTGTAACCATAGATGTGGTGTAGCCAAGGCTTTATTTTCCTTGATCTTCTTTTTCTCTTTTCAGGCTTCCCTTTCCTTCCTAATAGCATCCATTTGAGTTTGGAAGGTAGAAGGAGAGGCAATGTGCCCACCCACAAAAGGATGTCCTTGTGGCAAACCATATTGAATAGCCAATTATTGGCTATGGGTAATTTGAGGGGGGAGTTTCTTGGGAATAGAGGGAGAAATGTGAGGTAATTCTAAAGCTTGAGTAGGGATAGATGGGGGGTGAAGTGAGAAATGGGAATGACAAAGGTGGTAGGGGATGTCATTTGGCTAGATGGAATCATCATGCCAATAGGAAAAGAAAGAGATTGAGAAGGAGAAGGAAGAATAATACTTACTTGAGGAGAAATTACAATACTCTATAATTGTTGTTGTGAAGGTTTTGCTTCCTCCTCTAAATCAAATTGAAACTGCACCCTCTGTCACTTCTTTGGTGTTTCTTCTTCTTACTATGCTCCCCTCTCTTCAATATTTACCACTACTGATAGTGGTTCTTGTGGGGAACTAAGAACTTCAATAATTACTGCCGATGGGGAAGCTTTTGGTGGTGAAGGCACCACACTCTTTTGTCTCTCTACAATGCTAAGAGATTGTGGCTAAATTGTTACAGTGACTACAACTACAGTTTGCTCTAGGGCCTATGACTCTTGGCTTGATCCTGATCTAGCTTCTAGCTCTACACCCTGTGTCAGCAAATTACTTGTGTCAGGGCTAGATACAAGGGACATATGGCACTCATCCCATAGTTATTCCCATCTCTCATCTAAGTCTACGTTTCTAAACGAATGAATTGTCTGACAAATTTCTTTCCTATATTTCCAATAAGATTCTATTTTCTCATCATCCCAATCTTTATTCTTTAGTGCCCTTCTTAAGCCAGAAGTCATTTTGACTTTAGGATCAAAATCCCTCTACTTAACATAGAAAGTTTCCCATGGTCTATTTTATGGAAGGGGCAAATTTTGTAATTCAACATAAAATCTAGGGGTATCTTCCCTAAGATTTTTCCTATTTTTCCAAAACAGGTAGCCCTCATGTGAAATTCTAGTTGTAACCTTATTAGTCATTATCCAAGAAGCTATGAAACCATTTGGGTCATATACCTATTTATCTTTGATTATCAGGAAACCTAGGAAGGCTAGCTTTCTAAGCATCACAATCTCAGTGTCTCTGGATTGTAATACCATGATGTTTTTCATCCATGGGAGGTCATACATTTTTCTCTTCCTCTTCCCAGAGCCATATTCATTATCTACTATAGACACCTACTTGGTGACCTCTAAGAATGCTAACCTAAGATTCAAAATCTTAGACAGTAACATTGGTTCCCCACAAAAACCATGGACTCTAATAATTGTATGGTGGGATCCAAAATAGAAATCACAAGGAATTGGGAAATTGACCATAAGGTTTGAAACACTTGGAAAAAGGTTTGGCAATTAGCCAGAAGGTTCAGGGCTAAGGTGACAAAAAGTAGGGGTAACAAATAGTTCCCATAATTCATATGGATCACTAGTTTTTGACAAAATATGTGTCCATGCAGACACAGGAGTGGTCCTTTGGAGATCAAAACTTGGGTCATACATATCAAGATTCATATGTTGGGAAAAGATGTCAAAGTTTTGATATAGCATGAGGTGAAACAAATAAGAAGAGTACCTGAAAACCCCTTTTGTTTTTAATTAGGCAAGTTGTTCCACCATTGAGTATGTAATCTGTTCAGAAAAATCAAGCCGATACTCCTGAGTCTTGTCGATAGTCTTCAGCTAGAAGAGGATAGCCATTTGTTCTCCATAGACTACCATATCATCTTTCATGCTAAAGATGAAAGCCATCAGAGATAGTGCATCTTGGCTAGCTTGTGTGAATTGGGTTCTTGTTGTAGGGAGTGTAGGCACAATAGTGTCATCATCACCCATTTTCAATTTGGATCTTAAGAACCTCAACTGAGTATTGATGTTTGCCCATGTTCTTTGCATTTTATCAATAGTGGGAAATGTAGTTATCTTATTGTGATATAGGGCTAACATGTCCAATAGCCTACATTGTGATTTACACCGTGAATGGACCCTGTTGTATAGTGTTTGAGGGTGCATGGAACAAGTTTGTGCATAGTTTGACCAAGTCAAGGCATGGATGCACACCTGGGATAATGAATTGTGCCAATTGTGAAGTCCATATCCTCATTGCAAATGTCTCATATTTCCCCACTCTAGCCCTCTGAAGACACCTTTGAAGTGCCCCTTCTCTAAGAGTTTTACTACTAGCTCTTTAAAGAATTGGGTCCATGACTCCATCTGCATAATCTCTTATCTTTGTTGGGTCACTTGCTTGACCAACTTTAGGAATTTTGGTCCATGGGTAGGTCTTCAATGGTTACGCGGGAGCTGAAGCATATGACTTGCTCATAAGAAACTTGTCAAGGGATTCATACATCCCAGCTCCTTGTTACAAAGACTATGCTTCCTCCATCTCTATATCTATTATGTGATAACTGGTATGAACTTTTATAAAATAAAAAGCTATTTCACTTAAGTAGGTTTACAAGGAACTAAAAATGCAAGTAGCAAGATATTTTATCATAGATGTAAGAATGTTTGATAAACTTGTAATCTTTAACTCTTGCTATGAGGAATTTATTAACCCATCAAGTCTCAAAATGGCATTAAACTCAGATAACCATTAGCAAATCTTACTCAATCTACATGGGATAGTGAGATAGACACGTTATGCAAGTGGCAGCGCAAGGTACCTTGGGGATTTCTAAAGATTTGAGAGACATTCAATGTATTGATAATTTTGAAAATTTTTGAAAAAACTCTAAACTATTGTATTGTGTTCAAAGAATAAATATTTAAAAGAAAGTGAGAAAGCAAAATGGGAAAACAAAAACTAAGAAAGGGACACTATCTAATTATAAATGCATAAGTGACACAACTTAACTAAAATGTTTCAAATAGATTCCATTCAAAGGAATTTCTTTAGGTTCACCTTCCATTATTTCTAGCTCAAATAAATTTTGCTATTTACATGCATGAATTTTATAAGGGCCAGTCCATAATGCCTCAAACTTAGTGTGTTGACCCGGCTTGACGGCTCTTGCATCCCATTTCAAAACAATTGATCCTGTTTTAAACTAAGGATTGGAAGTCCTTTTATTAAAAGAGTCTTTAACTATTTTTTGATGTTTTACCAATGCATCATGGGTTGCATCTCTCCTTTATTGAACTTCCAAAAGATTTGCAAGTCTAACTTGCATGGGGCCATTTTCTTCAATTTCAATCTGTTTGATTAGCTAGAGGGTAGGAATCTACAAGCTTAGGGGAATTACAATAGATTTCCCATATACCAATTCATATGGGGACATTCTGATCACCTATTTAAGCATGATTCTATCAGCCCAAAATGCTAAATCAAGCATTTTATGCCATTCTTTGTGATGATCAGCCCCTATTCTTTTAATGAGTCTAATCAGGTTCTTGTTAGTTGATTCTGCCAAACCATTACCTTGAGGGTAATAGTTAGATGAAGTTTTTAGATATATTCCATGCTTTAACTCAAATTCAAATACTTGAGACCCTAAAAATGCTTTAGCATTATCTAAAATTATGGTGTGAGGAGCCCCAAAATGAGTAGTGATACTCCCTAAAAAATCTAGGATCATGTTTTCTATTGCTTCTTTAAGTGACACTGCGTCAGTCCATCTGGTGAAATTATTTGTGGTAGTTAATATACATTTATGACCCATACTAGACATTATATTTATCATTCTAATGAAGTCAAGACCCCATTGAGAAAAAGGTTCATCCACAATTATAGGACTATGGGGCATTGTTGCATTCCTTCTCATCCCCACATAATATTGACAAGATTGACATTTTTTAACCAGCTGATAACAATCTACAAATAAATTAGGCCAAAAATAACCTACCTCACTTGATTTTTATAGCTATGGTCTTTGCAAAAAAATGTCCACCTGATACTCCATGATGCATTTCATGTAGTATTTTCTTAGTCTCAGCCTCTTCTACACATCTTAACAATTTGCCATCATAATTTTTCTTGAAAAAACCTGTTCAATTAAAACAAAATGAACTCCTTATATCCTATAGTATCCTCTCTTATTTTGAGGGAGTTCTCTTGGGTAAATTCCATATTTCATAAAATGAATCCTGCTTGTGACCCAAGATTCTTGATCTACCTCTTGTATTCTTAATACAAGTTCCCTTTCTTTTTGAGTTGTATTTGTCTCTTCAGGTATCACCTTTTCAAGCTTTTGAGTCATATATTGGTAAAAACCCTTGCCCCTGACTAACTTAGTAGGTTTGACCTCTACATCATATTCAAGGATCTTGGTTATCTAATTAGCTCTTTTTTGAGTAATTTCTCCTTCCATGATGTATTCTCTGACACTTGGGTGAGCCACAAGTAGCATAATTTTACTTCCTGACACCATATGCCTAAATTTCTTGAGAGCTTTTACTATAGCATATGTTTTTTTCTCTACAAAGTTATATCTAGTTTCATACTCCTTGAGAGTTCTTGATAAAAAGGTTATTGGGTGCTCTCCTTCCTATTTATCATCCTTTTGGGTTAATACAGAAACAATACTTAACTCTCCTCGATAGACATATATTACAAAAGGCTTAGAAAAATCTAGGTTTCTAAGTATTGGGGCTATTGAGATAGCCCTCTTGACCTCTTCAAAAGCTTGCCTTCCTTCTATAGTCCACTTGAAAATCAGGTCTTTCTTTAACAAGAGTGTTACTGGTCTCACTAAGCCTGCAAAATCAGATATGAACCTGCTGACAAAATTAATCTTCCCTAAAATAGACTGAACTGCTTTTTTTATTTACTGGAAGAGGTAAATCCATTATAGCTACAACTCTTTCAGGATCTATGGAAACTCCTTCTTTAGATACTATATGCCCCAATAATTTGCCTTGTGGGACAACAAAGATACATTTCTTAGGGTTCAATGATATTCCAAATTCTTGACATTTCTTTAAAATAGCTTTTAAATGATCAAAATGATCAATAGCATTTTTTGAAAACATAATAAGATCATCAAGATAAATTAGGATGATTTTATTTATCAGTTCCCCAAATGCAACATCCATAGCTCTCTAAAAAGTGGCACCAACATTTGATAGGCCAAATAGCATCTTAGCATATACAAATGTTCCCCATTTGGTAGTAAAAGTAGTTTTGTATTGGTCTTCATTAGCCAACCAAATATGATTGTATCTAGAGAAACCTTCTAGCAAAGAAAATCTCTCTGATCCAGCCACAATTTTTAGAATTTGTTCCATGGAAGGTAAGGGACAGTGATCCTTCAAAGATGCCCTATTTAGATCTCTGAAATCTACACAAAGTCTTATATCACCATTCTTTTTTCTAACTGGCACTAGATTTGATACCCAGGTTGAGTGTTTGATTGGAAAAATTATTTTAAAATCTAAAAGTTTCTGCAACTCATCTACCATTAGAGGCTCAATCCTTGGATTTACTAGCCTCTATTTCTATCTGATGGGTTTAGATCCTTGAGGTAGTTTAATCATGTGCTGAATAATGTCTCTATTATATCCATGAAGTTCTTCATAGCTTTGGGCTATGACCCTATCATATTTTTTGCACAATTCAATTAGTCTTTCCTTCTCTTCTTGAGTTGTAGAATTTCCAAATTTTAAATTTTTCCCTTCACTCACCTCAATTTTAGAATAGTTTGCTTTGTTTACTTGGAATCTTATTTTCTCCAGACTTACATCTTCTGGATCAATTAGATTTTCCAAAGTGATCAAGCCTTTGGGAAGCTTATTAGTCTTTACTTGTATGACTTGATCTCCATATGCCTCTTCAATTTTGGTTTGTAATTGATTAACAAACTCATCTGATTGTTGTAAGAATGAGAGTACTTGAGAATCATTTTCAAACACTTGCCAATTCTCATCATTGTCTAGAATAGTTGGCCTCACTATTACTTTTACTGATTCATTGTTAATTAATAAGCCAGTTGCTGGATCAAACTGTGAGCCAATCTGGGCCATCTTATCAACTTCAAAATTTTGGATCGTAGGGACTACTTCAATATTGAAGGCTTCAAATCTTCTATTAAATCCAAAATCCTATGTCTATAGGATCTCATCCTTACATTTTTGGCTATTGCCTTTTCTCTAATTTGCTTTAATACTAGTTTTGAATCTCCTTTTACTATTAGATTCTTTATTCCCTTTTTCTTCACTAACAGGAGCCCATGTACTAGAGATTCATACTCAACATCATTATTTGTACATGCAAATTGGAAATGGATAGCCCTTAAAAATTTCTCACCATTTGGAGCAGTAAGACAAATTCCTGCTCCAACACCATTTTTACTTCTAGTCTCATCAAAATTTAAAGTCTAGATTTTTGAATCTTTTTCAGATTCTTGAGTAGCTGGTGTCTCTTCCCTTAAAACATTAGGGATATCCTGGTCCTCATAAAAAATGACATAAGTGCCTAGACTAGTGGAGTCATAATTCCCATATGGGTCACTATGCATCATAGCTAACAACTGGTTATTTTCTTCTTCTTGATCATGCTCAGTCTAGTCACCTAACTCCTCAATAAAAACCCTTTCTTCCTTATTTAACATGTCATGATCTACATCTAATTTTGATGTTGATTCATTTGTGATATGATCTTTTGATAGTGCTTCAGATAAAACTTTCATCTTTGAATTATATTTGGTTCTTAGAATAAGATGAGACCAATCAAGAGACATATATCCTCCCATATTGGCTATAAAGTGTCTTGATAAACATAAACCAAAAATAAGAGTTATATCTATGACTACTATATCTTGTTTAACAATTATATTGGGACAAGTATATAATTGTAATGGGAGTTGTCTAATTCTTCCTATTGTTTACAGTGATTTGCCATCTAGCTGCATAGCTCCTTTAGTGAGTGGCTCATACTTTATTTTTAAAGCATATGCTATTGCCTTTGGCATTATTGTAGTACTAGCCCCTAAATATATCATTGCATTATGCACTAGTTTCGTGCCAACTATCAAAGTCAAATAAAAAGGGTCTAGTTTTGATTTGCTTACCTCTGTTGCATTGTTCACCAATGCTATTGTTTGCAAATGAACTGTGTCCTTGAGCTTTTCTTCTTTAGCAAATCTTTCTTTGATCTTAGTATGTTTAGGCATTGCTTGGCCTTATAGAGCCTCTTGTAATAGTTTCTTTTGTTTAGGGATGGCTAATATGTCCCAGATTGATACTTGTGCTGGAGTCCTCTTTAATTGATCTACCACATTCATCGGTCCCAGAGTTTGGGTTCTTAGAAAGTAAGGATACCTTGATTTTTCTTAAACCTGTCCTGAAACTACTTGATTCAGCATTAGTTGTGGCATTTCTTATCTAACAGCTATATTTATTTGACTTTGGGATGGAGGATTCTCTATAACTTGACTATTTGCAACTTTAGGCTACTCCACCATTCTTCTCTTTGATCTAGTATAGTAATCTAATTGCACCACTAGTTTCTTAGAAGTGGAAGCTTCATTCAAGAATACTGATTCTTCATCCTCAACCCATGAGAACAAAGCATGTTTTAGGGCTATTTTTTCCTCTTGTTGTATGGACATTCCTTACATCTGAGCCATTAGGATTGAATTTTGCATACCAAGAGATTAGTAGGCTTGATTGTCACTAGTACTTACAAATTGTCCATTCATTCTTCTTTGCTCTGCCACCTTTTGTTGTAGATTACCCATGGGAAAATATCAAGGTGTATGAGCATTATTACAAGGGAAACACTAGGCATTGGTGTTATCTGCATAATTATTTTTCCCTGGAATAATCTCCCTATTCAAATTTGGAGGAATAGTTTGTGAGGGTGTAGGACTAATTGGTTTGCTGGTTGAGGATTATTTTGCCTTTGAGGACCCTGGTATTGGTTTAGCTATGACGAAAATCTATTTCCTTGATATCCTTGATATGGCGGCCTAGGGTAAGGATTCTATTGTCTCTTTATGTTAATCAACTCATTATAAAATGTCTATTTTTAACTCATTTTTTTGCTATTTATATTCAAAAGGAAGAAAGAAACTAAAGATAATTGGTCAGGGGTTAGATGATACCCAGATGAAGTTGTGCACCATATTTAGATGATTGAAGGAGCTCCTCTTTGGCTGTGGAGGATGACACCTGTAGATAAGAAAGACTTAAACAAATAAAATGTTAGATAGATATATGGTGGACTGCCAAGCAAAGCTCGGTCCCAGAAGTGTAAAGACTTCCTTGAGGGATGACAGTCCACTTATTTGACAAAAGAGTGTTACTAGAAAGAGAAATAATGAAATGTTAAAGAAGAGAAATAGATAACACATACCTGTATTCTGCAATCAATCTGTCACAGTCGTCGACACCAGTTAGTTTGCCATCGTCGGTTGGTCAATGTTGTCAACATCGGTTATTCTACCAACATCAGTAGGGGCAATGGTCCTTGGATAGGTCTTAGGTTTATGTACATGGTAAACAAAGGGATTATGTGGGTTTAAAAGGTTTGTGCAGGGTTTTAGGGAGATGAATAAGGTCCACAAGAGGACAAAGGTAGAGGCTAGGTTGTCAAAAAGGGTAAGGGTGAGAGGAAGGCTTTTCAACTTCTCCAAGGAGGAAGCTGAGTCTAGTTGAAGGTCAAGTCTGGTCTGGTTGATAGTATTTAGAAATAGTAAATAAAAACTAATTACTAATACTTTCTAAATTACTAAAATGAAAGGGCAAAAGAAATAGTTAGCTCTGGTGAGATGAAGAATCAAGGTGTTAAATGCTTGTACCTATTGTGGCTTGATGCTAAAGACCTCATGCAATGTTCTAATTCAATCTGGGGTGATTTGTGTAGAGTCTTTGTGGCCAAGGGAGCATTAGTTGAAGTCTGATGCCTGGTGATGTCCCAGAGTCCAAGAGGAAGAGAGAGAGCCAAATTCAAGCGAGAGAGTGATTCCTGATTCATGATTCCAAGAGCCTATAACTTAGCATTAGAATTCGGTTTAAGTAAATTGACATCAGTGATCCCACCACCATCGGCTGATAGTTGGCTGACGTCAATGGCTAAAGAATGGGTAAAAGGGCTATTTTTATCCCTTTGCCCATTTCTCCATGCGCTGAGTGTATTTGTCATTAGAGAATGGTCAAATGACAGGGTTATTATGCACGAGTGTTGGTTAGGAGGTTAGAATGGGTCTTAGGTGGTTATTATTTGGATGACTTAGTCATGGGGTGAGTCATAGGATAGGAAATGGTCTTAGTGGTGAGGTGTCCAAAGCAAGGTGTCCTAGGCAAGGTGTCCTAGGTGATGTCATAATTTAAAATAAGTAATTTATTTTAAATTAATAATGTGTGAAGGGGACCAAGGGGAGTCGACACAATTTTGGTGTCTACATTTGCCCCTTTTTATCTTGTTGGTTGTTCTTGATGAACTACAAGACAAAAATAGGAGTAGGTTGCCCCAGGTATGGGATAAGGTGTAAGTTGCCCCAAGTATGATGATGAGGTATCCCCCCTCAAAGTGGGAGTTGAGGGAAGGTAACCTAATATCAGGCACTAATTTGATAGGTAGTGGATGAGTATGGTGAAGTTGGAGTGTGAACACTGTAATAGTTGAGATTGTGTGCATACCACTTCACATGATAGACTGGTCAAATTATTGCAGGCAAGGTCAAGGAGTGCTAAAATCAAAATGACTGGTCCCTAGCTTTTAGTTGTAGCTATTTAAGTAATTGAATCAAAGATATAGCTCTAATGGTCATCGTGTTCCAAGTATCCCAGGCTTGGGAAGTGCTCCTGGAAAACACAAAAATGTCACAAGTAGTGGGGATCAACTTGGGCATGATCCAATACTTGTGAGGGTCATAATGCGATGTGCGGACAATTTTGCTAACTATTTATGAGGTAGCATACATGAAATTAAAACAACTAAGACAAAATTGTCTCAAAAATGGTCATGGTCTGAGGAGATAGTCATTATCTCCAAAGTCATTGGTTGAGTCAGGTTGAGATATAAGTCATCTCAAGTGGTGTATATTGTGGTCAAGGAGATGTATGTGATCTCCAATGTGCTCCATGAGAAGTTTAGGTAACTTATTCAGTGTCAGGGCTGATTGTTTGGTCATGATTTTGGGTTGGTATAGATAGTTGGTCCATTAGATGGATGGATGAAGGAATGGCCGAGCTAACCTTAGAAGACCCCATGTCAACTAAGTGCTACCTACATAGCCCATGTTTGAAGGGCCTCAGGCCAATGTAGTTCTCCCCAAAAAGGGAAGAAGAGTCAAAGAGGTTGATAGTTATTTTGGTTATGTTTTGAAATGATGAGTATATGATGATGTTACAACCTTTTCCATATTTTGTGATGGTGTATTCTGTAACATTGGTTATGTGGTTTTTCAGCCCTAGCAATTTTCCATATTCGTGATGGTGTATGCTAAAAATGAAATGAGTATATTTATGCTTTAGCATGTTTCCATATTAGTGATGGTATATGATTGACATAAATTGTGTTTAGTTGATAGTTTCTATGTGTATTGTTGTCCATAGAAACTAGTGTGAATGGGCTATGTCATGTTAGTGGTCTGAAAATGTTTGGCTTGGTTTGGTTAGTTTTGGTTAGATAATGATCTAGTTATGTGTGACCAAGATGTATAAGAAGTAAAAGGTGTGTTGCTCTTTCATTGATAAGGACCATAATGATTGTATAGATAAAGTTTTTGGAAACAAAAGCCCCGTTCATGCATTACGTCGTTGACCATTGGTTTATGTTAGAGAAGTACTGGAATCACTTGACATTAAGTGAACTCAAAATCCCTTGAGTATGTAAGGGTAATAGGTTGTGATTATGTGATATGTCAGGATAATGTAACCTATTTTAGCAATGATAACTTTGCCCCTTTTATAGGTGAACCTGAGAATGACTATAGGTAAGTCCATGACTTAATATAGTTTGTCAGTCCTTTTTTTTTGGTAGACTAATCAATGCGAGAAGTCTACTAGGGGATGTTGTCTTGATTTATGGTCATGTTGAAGCTATGTATTTAGCAAAGTTTAGGCATATCCATCCTTCAAGGGAGTGGTCTATATTCTGCTTTATATGTGTTGATGTCGTTGAATAGCTGCCCTTCAAGGGAACAACCTATTTATTACAACAATGATATAATTGTCCTTCAAGGGAGCAGTCTACATTTATAGTTTATGACCTTTGGTTAGGCATCCCCAATCTTATATTTTTTTTGGTTTTTGACTAAACTTTTGGTTATGGACTTGACTATAGAGGTTGAGGGGTTTCCCTTTTATTAGGACAAAGCATTCATGCTTGACAAAAGGGTTAACTAATGTTTATAGGGAAAAAGGGTTAAAATGAATATGGATGAGGATGATGGAGGGTTGCCCAAGGGATGAGCTCAAGTTAAATGTCAAGTGAATGATTACTTGACTAACAATAAAATGGTCGTAGATGTAAGGCATTAAGAGGCTCAAGTTCTGGCCGGTCTTTGAAAGAAGGCATACGATAAGTACCTAATCCATGCTCGTGTTATGATGTAAGGTCTGAGTCAATTAGAAGAAAACTTGCCCCATTTATTTCATTCCAAATTGGTCACATTTTAGTTTTCTATAAGAATGAGATCTCTAATTTTGAAATTTTGCTCTTTCAGATTTTCATTGTGGGTGTGTTTTGGTCGATGTTGGACATGAAGTCAGTTAGTATGTTGTTGGCATTTGGTACAATGCTGAAAATAGTCATTGCAATCTTGGTTAAGAGTGGGCTAATAATAGCCTAGGTGGAAGATGCGCTTGGCAACCATGTTACCACTGAAATGTCCCCCACAAATCCTATCATGGACTTGTTTGATGACATGACATGTTTCAGTGGTAGTTAAGCGTCGAAGAAAGAGGTTGTCTAAGCCTCATTTGTAAAGAAGTCCCTGTAGCATGGTGTATTGGGTAGTACTTTTGATAAAATCCCACTATGCATTACTAGAGAGGTTAGGAGGTATGATAAAATAAGTCAAATAGTTCACAAGTCACTTATACCAAACGTCATGTGGACTAGAGAGGTTAGGAGGAATTTCCCCCAGAAATGATGGTCGAGATGTGCCCAAGATAGAAATCTTGGGTTGTGTTGGTTGAGAGGTCATGAAGAATAATGGATATGTCAAAGGTGTAAAAGTCTGGTCTTTTCCTTTATCCTTCACAGTTTGGGGCCTGGTGGCCACATTAATTGTGTTGATTTCAAATAAAGGAGTGGAAGGTGGTAGAGGGACCATAGTCTTGTATGGGGATCCCAATTTGGGTAAAGAGGTTTGAGAGGCATGAGATGATGTTGGTGATCTATCAAAAAAGTGGTCAGAAGAAGCCTCAATGTGAGGGGTGTCCTTTTTTAAGTGTTGGTGAATGATAACCTTAAGGGCACAACAATGCTTAGTATCATCCCCAGGTGTGTGATGATACTAGTAGATTTTAGTGTCATCGAACCAAGATGGTTTTGATCCAAGAAGTTGATATGGTTTAGTAGGCGGGAGAGTGATGCTAGATGACTACAATAATTGACATAACATTGAAGCATAATAACCCTTTAATAGGCCTACACATGTTGCAGTGGGTGTTGACAACTTTTGTTTAAGAGTTGTAGGAGTTTATTGTACCGTCTTTTTGTTTGGCGGTGTGGCCACACACGTAGATGACACTTTTGTGGTGAGAAGTGTTAGACTTTTTGGAGGAGGTATGTTTTTGCTAGGTAAAGGTAGTAATGGAGGTGATTTGTTTTTGAGAGGTGTTGGTGTTTCTATATGATATTTGCTTTCTACATTCAAAGAGAGAAATAAGAAACTAAGAAGAATGGTCTAAGGCTTGTGTGTACCTGGATGAAGTCATGTGCACCAAAATCAGATGATAACAAGAACTCCTCTTTGGTTGTGGAGGATAACACCTGAAGGAAAAAGAGACTAAAATATGAAAAATGTTAGATGAGGAGATGGTGGGCTGCCAAGCAAAATACTTGATCCTAGAAGTACAAAGACTTCCTTGAGGGATGTCAACCCACTGATTAAAAATAGAATATTTGACAAAAATAGAAATAATGAAAGACAAAGTGAAAGAAATAAAAGACAAAAAGTAAAATGCATACCTGATATGCAGCAAACTACTTTGCACAGTTGCTAGCATCGGTCTCTGTGCCAGCATCGGTCAAGTAAGGTCACTGACGTTGGTTAAGATGCCGATGTCGGTAGGGGTAATGACCGGCATCAGTCAGGGTAGTAGTTCTTGGACAGGGTTTGGTCAGGTCTGGATAGGGTTCAGGACTGTGGAATGGTCTAAAGTTTCATCTGAGGGTTAGGGAGCTTGTTTGGGAGTCAGAGGGATTGTTTGGGGGTCTGTGCAGGGATCTGGGTAGGGTTACAGACTGTATATTCTAGAAAGGGTGGATAGAGGTGATATGAGAGGAAATCAAGTGGGGTCTATGGTCTAAATCTAAATTGGGTGGTGATATCAATTAAAAATAATAGCCAGAAAACAAAATAAAAAACACAGAACAAACGCTTACCTGTTACCTACTGAAGATAGAGTAGGAGACATGATTGTTGTTGCTGGTGTGTTGTAGAAGTTCGATGTAGTAGACCTCTAGCGAGATGACTGAAGCAGAATACCTGTACCTCAGAGAGAGAGTCAGAGAGATTTGATTGTAGATGGATTGAATGAAAAGTTGGCCAATCCCTTCGAAGGTCCAATGAAAGAATGTTTTGAAAGGTCTGATAACCGATCAAGAAACTGATTGAGAACTGAATAACGAATAACAAATAATGGATAACGGATCCTACATTCGAGTCGAGAATGTAGTGTTAAGGATAACCGATGCCAGCAAAATTGCCAACGTCAGCTTAGTAGTGACTGACATTAGCGATGTCAGCCAAATAGTGACCGATGTCGGCACATGCAGAATGGGGATAGAGGCTAATTTTAGCCTTCTGCTCATTCTTACATGCTGTCAGGGTCAAGGCTCATGGGAAAATGGTCAAGAGGGGCAAAATAGGCATGGGAGAATAAAATGGGGGTCATAAATGGGTCATAGGGTAATGGCAAGGGGAGAGAAGGGGAGGATGACCAAGGGTTAGACATGATTTTGGTGTCTACATTTGCCCCTTTTTGTCTTGTTGGTTGTTCTGGATGAACTGTAAGACAAAAATAGGAGTTGGTTGCCCTAGGTGTGGGATAAGGTCGATTTTGTCCTGTTGGTTATTTGAATGAACTATAAGACAAAAATAGGAGGTTGATTGCATTAGATGAGATGAGGTATTCCCCCTCAAAGTAGGAGTCAAGGGAAGGGAACCGAGAATCAGGTGCTGGTTTGACAGAGAGTGGATGAAGATGGGGGTGAGTGTGAATGTTGTAATAGTTATAATTACACGTATACCACTTCATGAGATGGTCAGGTCAAATTATCACAGGTTGAGGGTCGAGAGGTGCCCAAATTGAAGTAACTCGGCCCCAGCATGTGGTCATAGCTAATCAGGTTATTCAATTAAAGATGTAGCTCCAATGGGTCATCGTGTTCCAGGTATCCCGAGTTCAGGAAGTGACCCTAGAAACATGAAAAAGTCACAAGTAGTAGGGATCAACCAGCTTACGATCCTATACTCGTGAGGGTCAAAAATATGGGCTATGCACAATTTTGCTAACCATACATGGGTAGCATACATGCAAAAACAACCAAGGTGAAGTCATCTTGGAAGTGGTCAAGGTCAGAGGAGATAGGCATGATTTCCAAAGTGGTTGGTCGAGACGAGGCTGAGATAGATGATTGGTCAAATAGATGGGCGGATGAAAGAATGTGGCTGAGCTAACCTTAGAACACTGAGTGCTGCCTACATAGCCCCTATTATAGAGCCTCAGGCCAATGTAGTTCTCCCTAAAAGGGAGGAAGGGTCAAAGGTAATGGATTGGGCTTGGTCGAGGGCAAGTCATGGTCAAAAGGAAGAAAGAAAGTTTGTCCATTAGAGAGATGGATAAACAAGGGTGGTCGAGTTAACCCTAGAAAATGTCATGTCATCTGAGTGCTGCCTACATAGCCCAGATTGGAAGGGGCCTCAGACCAATGTATTTCAGGCTAAGAGACAAAATGGTTGATGATGGGTGTGGTCATGTGTCGAAAGGATGAGGAGAAAAAGATGTTACAGCCTTTTCCAAATGGTGTATGCTGTAATATTGGTTGAGGGGTCTTTCATCCCTAGCAATTTTCCATAGGTGTGATGGATGTATGCTAAAAATGAATTGGGTCCATTTATGCTTCAGCAAGTATTGGTTTATGCTTAACATAAATGGAGGCTGGTCAATAGTTTCCATGTGTATTGGTGTCCATAAAAACTATGTGAAATGGATTATGATGACGTTGGTGGTCTGAAAATGTTGAAGGTGGTTTGGTTTAAGAAAATAATTTGGTTGAATGTGACCAAAGTGCAAAAGAAGTGAAAGGCATATTCGCCCGTTTATTGATAAGGACTAAAAGGATAGCATAGATAGGGGTTATTAGAACCAAGAGCCCCATTCATGCATGACGTCGTTGACCATAAGTTGTGTTAGAGAGGTAATCGAATCACTTTGACATTAAAGTGAGCTTGAAGTCCCTTTAGCAGGTGATAAGAGGAGGATAGGGTAACCCATTTTAGAGCAGAGATAACTTTGCCCCTTTTTATAGGAGACCCTGAGACAACTACAAGCCAAGTCCATGACCCATTTTTTTTTTTTGGGTGCAGACTGATCAATGCGGGAAGCCTGCATAGAGATGTCATTTTCTTGGTGGTCATTTGTGAAGCTGATCAATGCGAGAAGCTTTTAAGAAAATGTACTATGTGTAGCAAGATTTAGTCATAGCCATCCTTCGAGGGAGTTTTCTATATTTTTACTTTATATATAAGGGATTTGAATAGCTATCCTTTGAGGCAGTAGTCTATTAGCTACAATAATGATAGTACAACTATCCTTCGAGAAAACAGTCTGCTTTTTGAGTTGAGTTGGTGACCTTGGATATTTTGACATCTTGATTTGTTTTGACAAAAATGTGAGTCATGGACAAGACTATAGAAGGTCAAGGGCTCCCTTTTATTAGGATAAAGCATCCATACTGTATAAAATGATCATTAGAGAGAATGTCATGCAGAGAGATGCAAAGAGATGGGATCTGTACTTCGAGAGGTAGGACAGCCTCTATTTTGTACACTAGAGAGAAAGGGGTAGCACCCATGGTGGTTTGAATGCTAGTGTGGTAGGCCCATAAAGCAAAGGGAATGTGAATATGCCAATCCCTTCCAGTGTTATTGACCACCTTCATGAGAATTTTAGTCAAGATTTTGTTGGAAGCCTTGGCCTGCCCATTTGCTTGTGGGTAGTAAGGTGAAGAGAAACTGAGTTTGATGCCGAATGAGTCACAGAGTTTTTAGACGGTCTTGTTTTTGAAGGACTTGCCATTGTTGGTGATGATTTTGTGAGGGACACTGAAATGACAGATGATGTAGGTGTTGATGAAGTCAACAATCTTGTTGGCTTTTGTGGAGATGAGAGGAATGGCTTCCACCACTTGGTGAAATACTTGGTGGCGGTGATGATGGATTGATGATGAAGAGATGAATGAGGGTTAATCTCATAGATGAGATCTAAGCCCCACTGAGAAAAAGGCCAGAAATCTTGAGCGACTTGTAAGGCATGACTAGGAAGATGAAGCAAGTTAGAGTGTTGCTGACACTTGATGCAATGCTGAACATAGTCGCTATCATCTTGATGAAGGGTGGGCCAATAATAGCCCAGATGAAGGATGCGCTTTGCAACCGAGTTCCCACTGAAGTATCTGCCACAAATTCCATCGTGGACTTGTTTAATGGCTTGAGAGGCTTCAGTGGAGGATAGACATTGAAGAAGGAGGCTGTCAAAGCCTCACTTATAGAGAAGACCCCCTAGCATGGTATAGCAAGTTGTGCATTTGATGAAAGCCCGCTGTGCATTGCTAGAGAAATCGGAAGGGATGATAGAATGAGATAAGTAGTCTACAAGTTTATACCAAACATCTAGTGGATTAGAGTCTATGGTGTTGACATTGTTAAAAGAAAGGTATGAAGGCAACGACAGATGATGCACCATGATGAAAATTCTAGATGACGATGATGAAGATAAAATATGCAAGGTGAGAGAAGTCATGGTGTCAGCAAACTTATTCATGGATCGAGGAACAGTCTGCAAGAGGTAATGGTCAAAAGAGGCCAAAAGAATGCCTGCACAGTTTTTGTACCTTTGCAAAATTTCATTTTTACAGAGGTATGAACTGTTGACCTGATTGACAACAAGCTGTGAGTCACCAAAGATGTTGATGGACTTGATGTTGAGAGAGAGGGTAGTCTGAAGTCCCAAAATTAAGGCCTCGTATTCAGCCATATTATTGGTACAATTAAAGTCAAGCTTGAAAGATAGAGGCATGGGCTCACCATTGAGTGGGATGAGAATAAATCCCGCACCCTCACCAAGTTGACATTTGGAACCGTCGAAGAACATGGTCATTTGGTAGACAGTGTCATTGGTGGAAAGCGCGGTGATAGACTCATCAGGGAACTCGCATTGCGAAGGTTGATTGTTGGGAAGAGGGGCATCTGCCAGTTGATCAGTGATGGTTTTCCCCTTGATGGATTTCTACTGGATTAATTTGAGGTCAAACTCAGCAAGTAGCATGAGCCACCGAGCCATACATTGATGTTGATATGGCTTAGAGTGCATAAACTTAAGAGGGTCAGTGTGAGTGATAACAAAGGTTTTGTGATTGAGAAGATAGTGGTGGAGCTTGGTAATGGCAAAGACTAACGCCAAACAGAGTTTCTCAGTACGAGTATATCGAGTTTCATAGTCAACTAGTGTATGGATGATATAATAGACCACTTTTTCATGGTGATGCTCATCTCGGTGCGCGATCATGGCACCTAACGAATGGTTGGTGATAGAGATGTAAAGGTAGAAGGGTTGGTAATCTTTAGGTGGAATGAGGACTGGTGGAGAGACTAGATAGCATTTGAGGGCTTCAAAAGCCTCTTGACATTCCTTATCCCATTTAAAGGAGATGTCCTTCTTAAGGAGATGATGAAAAGGGTGGCAACGATCAGAAAGCTGCGAGATGAAATGGCAAATGGACTGGAGCTTCCCTTGTAGACTGTGAAGCTGCTTGAGATTGGTCAGAGGCAACATCTCGAGGATAACGTGAATCTTGGTGGGATCTATCTCGATGCCACAGAAAGAAATGATAAAGCCTAAGAGCTTGCCAAAGAGGACCCCAAAGACACATTTCTTGGGGTTAAGGCAGACATTGTATTGAAGAAGGTGAGAGAAGATGATTTTGAGAATGGTCAAATGGTCACAGCGAAGCTTGGACTTGCCGAGCAGGTCATCCACATAGTCCTCCATGATTATGTGGAGGAGATCATGGAAAATGTAAGTCATGACATGCTGATATGTGGTGCCTGCATTCTTTAAGCCAAAAGTCATGACCCGATAGCAGAAAGTCCTCCATGGGGAGATAAAGGTAGTCTTGTGCTAATATTTTGGTGCAATCAAGATCTGATTGTATCCTAAAAACTCATCCATGAGAGATAGCATCTCATGGCCGGTCATAAGATCAATAAGCTGGTCAATTTTGGGAAGAGGAAAGTCATCTTTAGGACATGCTAGGTTAAGGTCATGATAGTCTATGCAGATTCAGATCTCCCCAGTCACTTTGGTGATAGGGATGATGTTAGAGACCCACTGTGGGTAATCGATGGGCTAGATGAATGAGATAGAAAGAAGGTGCTGAAGCTCTTCTTTGATAAGGAGTGTCATGCAAGGATGCATCTTTTGAAACTTTTGCTTAACAGGTTTAGCCTCTAGTTTGGTGACTATGTTATGGGTAGCGATGGTGGGGTCGATGCCAGGCATGTCACAGTAGATCCAGGCAAAGGCCTTACTATGGTTTGAGAGGAACTGGGTGTAGTCTAGCTACTCCTGAGCATCTAAAGATTGACCAATCTTTAAGACATGAGGAACATCAGAAGAAGGGAGTTTGATGTCAATGGTTGATTCATTTAGCATAACCTGGGTCTCAAAAGGGAGGGAACGCTGGATGAAAGAGTCATCAGCACCCATGTAGGAAAGAATGGCATCATCGTCAATGCAGTAGACAGTGTGAATGGTCACTGAATCATCCTCTATCATGCTGGGATAAATGAGAGGGAGAGACTTAGACACCCTGTTTAGCTGATAGGTCAGGGGTTCCAAGCGGATGGTGTTTATGCAAAAAAAAACTAGGAGGGATGGAAACCATCGACTCCATAGGTGAAGAGGGAAGAATGGGTGAGCTATGAAGAGATTGATCAATGGTGGGTTCAAGGCAAAGGTCTGTAAGGGCTTGAGTGGGGTCATGGTATCCCAAGCCATACCATTTCTTGGCATCGTCATCATTGAGCGGTTTGATGGGCTGATGGGAGCCTTGCTCATAGCATCCGAAGCCAAAACCCTTCCATACACACTTATAAAGGTAGGTGTGTGCAAAGGTAGGGTTGCCAAGAAAAAACAAGTCTAATGTGAATGGTTGTGGTGAAGAGAGAGGATTGCCATCAGTAGGAGCTTGATTGAGCCCCCCATAAACAAGATTGGTTCAGAGGTGAGGAGGACCATAAAGCATGACCATCCTGATCTAGTGATTATAACTGGGGCTATGGTGAAGGCGTCCATACTCTTGTAGAGTTTGGAACATGTCTAAGGATAGCAAGTGATATTCCCCAAGTGAAATTCGTTGGAAGATGTCTTCCATGGGGTCTTTGGTTGTCACTTGAAGAGGTGGGGTGAGGTCGACCACCGGTTGTGAACTGGTCGAAGCTTCTGTGGATGGAGGCAATGCTAGGGTTGATGGCTTGATAGGAATGAGGACATCATTTAGATGATAGGTTGTGTTACAAGTTTTGAAAGGTGATGGGTCAGTGGGAATTGTGTGGATTTGCCCATCATGCTCAAATTTCACACAACGGTGCAGGTTAGAGGGAACACAAGTCATGGCGTGGATCCAGGGTTGGCCTAGCAAGATGTTATAATTAAACTCTCCTTAGATGATATAGAAGAGATCCAGGACTGTGTGTGGACCAACATGAATGTGAAGGATGACTGTGCCAATGGTTGTGGTGGTGGTGTCATTGAAGGATTGCAAGATTGCGTCAGTTTTGGATACGCAATTCTTGGGGAGGGCCAATTGATCAAAGGCATGGGTGGAGATAATATTAATGCTAGCACCTTCATCAATCATAATGTGCTTAATATGTGTATGATCAACATAGGCAGTGATGAAGAGGCCAGTGTCCTAATCTTTCGTGTTAGATGTAGGAATCTTAGAATTGTTGAAAGTGATGGAGGCGACAGGGGATAAAGAGTGGACCAGGACAGCGAGTGGTTGGGGGTCTTCGAGTTGGACCTCTATTGCCTGTAAGGCTTATATGAGGGCCTGATGATGCTAGGGTGAGGTTTGGATGAGGTCATAAAGGGACATCTTCATGGGTGTCTGGTGAAGCTATTTTAACATGGATTCATGAATTACCCCTGAAGAGGAAGAAGAAGAGGGTTGAGGCACGCCCAGGATAGAAATATTAGGCTTGGGTGGTTGAGGTGGTTGGATGAAAGGATAGGTCCAAGGAATGGTAGCTTTTTCTTTCACCTTGTTCTTTTGTGACCTAGTGGTTATGTGACTGGCATTGATTTTGAAGATAGGGGGTGAAGGAGATGAAGGGATCATGGCCTGCTGATGAGATGTTGATGTGGTTGAAGAGGTTGGAGGAATGTGGGAAAGTGTCAGAGGTCGGTTGATGGTGTCCTCAAGAAGAAGAATGTCTTTCTCCATGTAGTGGTGAATGACAGCTTTGAGGGCATAGCAAGTCTTGGTATCATGTCCTGGCGTATGATGATATAGGCAAATCTTCGTATCGTCAAACTAGGAGGGCTTAGACCTGAGAGGTTGGAAGGGCTTGATGGGCAGAAGGGTTACGCGAGAAGTCTACAAAAGTTATTTCAATATCAAAGAGTATGAGCCCACTAAAGGGTCTGTGCTCGTTGATGTGTGTGATGTTGGTGACTTTTGCTTGGGTGGTGTTGGAGGAGACTTCCGTACCACCTTCTGGGTTGATGGTGCGGTAACAGATGAAGATGACACCTTCTTCATGAGAGGTGCCAAAATTTTTGGAGAGGATAGGCTGGTGGTAGGCAAAGGAAGCAGAGGAGGCAATTGGTTTTGATTAGAGATTGGAGTGGGGAGGATTTTGATCAAGGTCGAAGGATGAAGGCCCAAAATAGAGGGTAATAGTGACAGGGGAAGAGGAGTTCACCTCTATGGTTTGGCAATCTTCTGGGATTTAATTTGAAGACTACTATTGGTCAAGGTCTGGTCTAAGTCCACCTTCACTTGTGGATGAGTGAGGTTGGAGATAGGGTGAACATCGAGTGACTTAATTGGTTTAGATGGGGTAGATGAGGGTTTCGGTCCTGATGCGGTTGGTTGAGGTGTAAATGGTCTAGAAGTGGAAGTCTAGTTAATGTTGAGAGTCTTGGGAGATTCTTCCATGGGAGGATTAGCAGCATGAGATGAGAGGGCACAGGCATGTTGAAGAGCTGTGAGATGCTCCCACAATACCTAATGCTCCACTTTCCTTGAAGGGAGAAGTTTGAGTTTCTCCACTAATCGAGAAAATGGCTGAGAAGATGTTGGATGAGGCTTGGGTCCTTGAGAGGATGTGGATGGTTGTGAGGTTGAAGATGAGACTGGTGTAGCGGTTTCAAACCCAAGGCATGATGAAGTCGTGACAGGTTCATCTTTGGTTGGAGATAGAGGAGAGACAGGTTCTTCCTTGGGTGGAGAAGAAATGAGAGAATGAGGCTCCTCAAGAGGGTAAAGGGCAAGAATGATGGTGCCCTCCACTTGCGGTCGAGGAGTAGGAAGGGTCGGGTCCTCCATAGGCAGTAGGAAGGAGTATGGTGAGACCAGTGGAGCTGGTATGGTTGAGGCATCCTCCAATATAAGAGAAGTTGACAAAGAACTAATCAGAGAGGGAGGTTCATCCACATGTGATGGACTGAGGGGTGGACTAACTTCTTGAGTTTGTGAAAGAGTCTGGTCAGGGATGAAGGGCGAGACTGTATTGATTGTTCGTACATTATGTTCATGAATGTTGTCAGTCATGGTTTGGACATTGTTTTAGGTTGGTGGATGATTGGGGAATGGTTGTTTGAAGATGTCGATGCCTTGATTAGATGGCACATTGGGATTATTGAGGACAAGGTCACCCTTTTCCAGCATGTCTTAGATGATGTTTTTAAGGGTCTTACAATTGCCCGTGTCATGGCCTTTAACACGGTGGTAGTTACAGAAGTTATTTTCCCTATACCACACAGGGATAGCACGTGAGGGATCAAATTGTGGAGGTGGTCAGATTTGGGGGAGATTGAGAACCCCCTATTTGACAAGTTTTTCTAGCACAGACACGTATGATTCTCTGAGTGGAGTATACTGTCATTATACGTATCTCTGTTGGAATTGGCGGGTGATGCTTTGGGACGTGGATTGCTCAGGCTTGTTGATTGAAGGCAAAGAGGATGAAGGTCTAATGACCACAACATTTTATAAAGATTTAGACCTAGGGTTATATGAAGAAGGATTAGAAGAAGAGGAGTCATTGGTCTTGGAGTTGGGATTCTTACTCTGGAACTTGACTTTGTTCTCCTCGACGGCACGTAATTCAATTTTGTGGGCCATCGTGAAGGCTTCGTCAAAGGTGTGGAAGGTCTGAACCCGTAAGGTAGAAGAAATATGCTTGGTGTAGGCTTGGGAGAAAAGTTTAATAAGTTCAGGTTGGGGTAAGGAAAATGAGAGCTGATTGATAAGGCTTCTCCAATGAGCAACGAAATTGGCTATGGATTCATCCTCGAACTGTTGGATAGAATAGAGGTCTGTGATTGAGACCTTTTTGGTGATGTTGATAGAGAAATGATCGAGGAAGAGTTGGGCCAGCTGAGTGAATGTGAAGAGAGAATGGTTGGTAAGGGAGATGTACCAGTCAAGAGCAGTGCCAGAGAGGGACATAAGAAACGTGCATAAAAGCAACGCATCATCATGGGTAATGAGATAATAGGCATGTCTGAATGCCCATAGGTGTTGTTGCGGGTCTTCCTTGCTCTAGAAATGAGATAATTTAGGAAGTTCCCACTTGTTGGGGTATGGTCAGATCAAGATGGAAGGATGAATGGGCTCATTGCAAATTTGCTCGTATGAGAGGGCATTACGTGAACTAAAAATAGAGGTCTTGAGATTGGACATTTTGTCCATCAGCATTTTGATGATGTCTACTGACGGATTGGTAGATGGAGTGCCCCCTAGATTATAAGGCACTTAGAAGGTATTGAGAGGGGCATATGATGTGGTTGGTTGCACTTGTGTAGGTGCAACATATGGGAAGCTAGTTATTGGGGTGGAAGTTGAAGCCAAGGGCACTTGTGTTATGGGGTTGGTAGGCACAAGTTGGATAGGGGCCATCAAAGATGGTTGAGGAGTGGCCACACTTGTTGAAGGGTAGACAATTACTCTTGTGTTGATAGGTGCAAGAGTAGGGGGGATAGAGACCACTAGGTTTTGGAAAGGTGTAGGATTTGGTTGAGTAGTTTGAGGTTGAGGGGGTGCCAGAATCCCTATGGAGGTAGGTCTAAAAGGAGAGGTTAAATTTTGAAGGTGGGACACGGTTGGGTTATTAGTGGAGGAGTTGGCTTGATTGTCTATAGGTTGAATTGTAGATGTTGTTGATGTGATCATTGTCTTGACTAAGGAATTCAACATCCCATAGATTGGGTTGCCTAAGGAGTCTCATGTTCAGCTTCGCACGAGATAATGTTGAAGGGCTCTGCCATTGAGGTCCAAGAATCTTTCAAAATCTTGGTCCCCTTCAGGGACAATGGGAGACTGGGTTGGGGTCGGTTGAGTAGGAGTTCTTTCAGTCTCTGAGTGGAACTCCATTATAGGACTAGTTATGGATGGGGAAGATGAAAGAGGTTGATGCCTCGCGTGGTCAACAAGAGCCTTGGTTTGACTATGAGTCAGAACCATTCAAGGCAAGAAAGAACAACCTCACAAGCTCAAACAAGCAGATAAGAACAGAAAAGATGAAGAACACAAGCAAATCCTAAACGTTAAATCCCTAGGAATAAATTATTAGGATCTTGGTGGCTTATGCCTTAGAATGTGTGAGGAAGATTGGCTTTTGAGATGGGTCCTAGAAGAAGTAGTCTAGAGCTGGTTTCAGGTTTGTTTAGGTGCTCAAAAGTCTAGGTTAGGTTCCATACTTGGCCTTGTGCTAAGGAGCAAGCTCCCCTCACTTCACGAGTCCAGTGATAAGCTAGGCCCGCTTAGCCAAAATATACTTCCCGTAGAGATTATCTTCTGCTAGATAATAGAGTGGGTTTTCCCCTTGGTGATGAATCCAAGTAGGATCATCGGGATGGGTAAGGTATCCGCTGGGGGATGAAATCCCAGTCGGGCCTTGTCTCAGGTGAGTTTTGATGTTTGATTTATGCAAGTGGTTCGGTTGTGTAACATAAAGTGGACTACGATTAATTCAATATGTAGTTATTAATTACTAGGTGTGGACTAAGAAATGCAAACAAGAAGAAATGATATGCAATGTGTTTTAAGCCCAAGTCAAAATGTGAGTTCGAATGAAAACAAGTTGAGAAAGGGTTGAAGAATATGACTTTTGACTAGTTTGAAATGCAAGAAAAGAAAGAAAGGTTCTTTTAAATCCCGCTTATGATGTCATTTAGAAGAGAAGAAAGAGGTGAAAAGGGAGAAACCTAATGCACCTATATGAATAGAAATAAAAGAACCCAAGGAAGACCCTAAGGTCCCACCGGGCGTGCCAGAATGTTTCTATACAATATTCACTTTCTACATTCAAAGAGAGAAATAAGAAACTAAGAAGAATGGTCTAAGGCTTGTGTGTACCTGAATGAAGTCATGCACACCAAAATCAGACGATAGCAGGAACTCCTCTTTGGTTGTGGAGGATGACATCTGAAAGAAAAAGAGACTAACACACGAAAAATGTTAGATGAGGAGATGGTGGGCTGCCAAGCAAAATGCTTGATCCCAAAAGTACAAAGACTTCCTTGAGGGATGTCAACCCACTGATTAAAAATAGAATATTTGATAGAAACAAAAATAATGAAAGACAAAAAGTAAAATGTGTACCTGATATGCAGCAAACTGCTTTGCACATTTTCCGGCGTCGGTCTCTGTGTCGGCATCGATCAAGTAAGGTCATCGACGTCAGTTAAGATGTCGACATTGGTAGGGGTAATGACCAGCGTCAATCGGGGCAGTAGTTCTTGGACTGGGTCTGGTCAGGTCTGGATAGGTTTCAGGACTGTGGAATGGTCTGAAGTTTCATTTGAGGGTTAGGGAGCCTATTTGGGAGTCAGAGGGATTGTTTGGGGGTCTGTGCAGGGATCTGGGTAGGGTTACAGACTGTATATTTTGGAAAGGGTGGATAGAGGTGATACAAGAGGAAATCAAGTTGGGTATGTGGTCTGAATCTAAATTAGGTGGTGATATCAATTAAAAACAATAGCCAAAAAACAAAATAAAAAACACAGAACAAATGCTTACCTGTTACCTGTTAAAGATAGAGTAGGAGACATGATTGCTATTATTGGTGTGTTGTAGAAGTTCAATGTAGTAAACCTCCAATGGGATGACTGAAGTAGAATACCTGTACTTGAGAGAGAGAGTCAGAGAGATTTGATTGCAGATGGATTGAATGAAAAGTTGGCCGATCCCTTTGAAGGTCCAATGAAAGAATGTTTTGAAAGAAGGTCTGATAACCGATCGAGAAACTGATTGAGAACTAAATAACGAATAACAAATAATGGATAATAGATCCTGCATTTGGGTCAAGAACGTAGTGTTAAGGATAACCGACGCCAGTAGAACCACCGACGTCAGCCGAGTAGTGACCGATGCTGACAAATGCAGAATGGGGATAGAGGCTAATTTTAGCCTTCTACTCATTCTTGCATGCTGTCAGGGTCAAGGCTCATGGGAAAATGATCGAGAGGGGCAAAATAGGTGTGGGATTATAAAATGGGGGTCATAAATGGGTCATCGGGTAATGGCAAGGGGAGAGAAGGGGAGGATGATCAAGGGTTAGACATGATTTTGGTGTCCACAATTGGAATTGGGAGCACCCTTATTAAAGTAGATGGGTGTGGGCCCAAAATAGAGGGAAATGGTGAAGGTGGGGGAGGAGTTCTCTGATATGGTTTAGTAGCCTTCTTTGGTATGGTGCGAGGACCACTATTGTGCAGGTTAAGGTTCAAATCTACCTTCACTGGATCTTCTTTGGATGAAGTGGGTGAGGTTTCTAGTTCCTCTCTTGGTAGAGAAGGGATTGAAGAATTGGGCTCTTAAGTTGGATAGAGCATAGGTATGATTATGTCTTCTATGTATGGTCAAGTAGAGGGGAAGGTATGATCCCCTATTGATGATAAGAAGGATGAGGGTGAGGTCACCGGTGTTGGTGCCATCAAAACATCTTCCAATATGGGAGAGGTCAAAGTAGCCTCTCTTACATATGAAAGGGGGGTGGATAGAGGATAAATAGGAGAAGAAGGCTCTTCTACCTATGGTGGACAAATAGGAGAAGAAGGCTCTTCTACCTATGGTGGACAAATAGAAGAAGAAGGCTCTTCTACCTGTGGTGGACAAATAGGAGAAGAAGGCTCTTTTACCTATGGTGGACAAATAAGAGAAGGCTCTTCTACCTATGGTGGACAAATAAGTTGGCTAACCTCTTCAGTCTATGGGAGAGGTTGGTTAGAAACCATGTCGATTGTGTTTATATTACACTCTTGAAAGTCATCGGCTATGGTCTAAATGTTATGCTGACTTAGGGGATGGTTAGGGAATGGTTGTCTAAACACATCCACATTTTGGTTAGCTGACGCATTTGGGTTATCCAAAACAAGATCCCCTTTGTCTAACATGTATTGGACAATGTTTTTGAAGGTTTTGTAATTGTCTATGCATGACCTTTGACACGATGATAGTTGAAAAAGTCATTTTACCTATACCATGTAGGGATGGCTTTTGAGGGGTCAAATTAAGGTGGTCAGATTTGGGGGAGATTGAGGACCCCCTGGTTGACTAGTTTATCCAACACGGAAGCATCTGATTTTCTTATTGGAGTGTATTGCCATTGTACATATCATTGTTGGAATTGTTATGTGATGTATTCTAATGTGGAAGGCTAAGATTGGTTAGTTTTAGTTGAAGATGATGACCTAAGGACCACAGTGTTTGCTGATCCCTTGGACTTGGAATTGGAAGATGAGGGTTTGGAAGAAGAGTCATTGGATTTTGCATTGTCATTTATGCTATGCAATTTGACCTTATCTTCTTCAACCACACGGAGTTCAAGCTTTTTGGCCATGGTGAAAGCTTTGTCAAATGTGTAGAATGTTTGAACCCGCAAGGTAGATGAGATGTGCTTGGCACATGCTCTTGAAAAGAGCTCAATGAGCTCAATTTGAGGAAGTGAAAAGGAGAGTTGGTTAATCAAACCTCTCCAATGGGCAACGAAGTCAGCTATTAATTCATCATCGAATTGTTTAATAGAATATAGGTCTGTAATGGAGACCTTCTTGGTGATGTTAATTGAAAAGTGGTCGAGGAATAATTGGGCTAGTTGAGTGAAAGAAAAGAGAGAATGACTGGTAATAGAGCTATACCAGTCAAGGGTGGCCCCTAAAAGGGACATGGGGAATGTGCGAAGTAATAATGCATCATCGTGTGATATGAGGTAACAAGCATGTATAAACACTCGTAACTGTTGTTGTGGGTCCTTTTTACTCTGAAAACAAGTAAATTTAGGGAGTTCCCACTGGCTAGGATATGGTCGAATAGGCACCGAAGGGTGGATGGGTTCATTGCATATTTATTCGTATGAAAGAACATTGCTTGAACCAAAACTGGATGTCTCAAGGTTGGACATCTTATCCATCAACATCTTTATTAAATCAGTTGACGGATTGGCAGGAGGGGCACCCCCTAAGTTGTAAGGTACCTGGAAGGTGTTAGGAGGGGCATATGATGTACTTGGTTATGTTTGTATAGGTGCAACGTATTGGTAGTTCATCATAGGGACTAATGTTAAGGTCAAGAGAACTTGTGCCATGAAGTTGGAAGGCACAAGTTGACTAGATACCGCCAAAGGTGGTTGAATGGTGGCATTGGTAAAAGGATAGGTAGTCACTCCTGCATTTATAGGTGCAAGAGTGTGTGGAGTCAAGACAACCAAGTTCTAATAAGGTGTAGAACTTGGTTGAATTGATTGTGGTTGAGGTGGTACAGAAACCTCGATAGAGGTAGGTCTAAATATAGAAAAGGAGGCCAAATCTTGAGGATTGGCCATGGTTGGGCTATTGGTCGAGGCAATAGTTTGAGTTATAAAAGGCTGGGTAGTGGATGTTGTTGATGTCATTGCCACTTTAGTGATGGTAGTTGGCATCCCATAATCAGGATTACCTGAAGGGTCTCATGTTTTGATTCTCACGAGATAGTATTGGAGAGCCTTGATGTTATGGTCAAGGAATCTCTCAAAATCTTGATCCCCTTCAGGAACAATTGGATGTTGATTTTGGGTTGGTTGGATTGGAGTATGCTCAATGTCTGAAATATACTCCATTTGGGGACTTGATATGAAAGGCGAAGGCAGGAGTGGTTGTTGCCTCACATGGTCAATAAGAGTTTTAGCTTGACTACGTGTCAAAACCATTCAAGGCAAAATGTGTTCAGGTCCTAAAAACTATATATTTTGGTCTCAAAATTTTGGAATGTATGTTTGATAGCCAAAAAGTTAGGTTTTGAGCTTGCTATTTTGAAAGAAATATTTTTGACAGTGACTGACGTCAGTTAAGTAACCGATGTCGGTGGGGATATGTTGCCGACGTTGGTTGAAAAACTGATGTCGGTGAGGAAAGTTGTCGATGTCGGTGGAAAAACTGATGTCGGTGTCTGTGTATTTCCAAAAACTTAGAAAACTGAAAGTTTTTGGAACAAAAAGAAAGTTTTGAGTTGTTTTTAGAGCTCAGAATAATGCGTCCTTACTAGCTCAAAAAATTAGATAAGAACAAAAAAGTAGATGACAACAAGCAATCTCTAAACGTTAAATTCCTAAGAATAATTTTTTAGAGTCATGGTGGCTTATGCCTTATAAGAATATGTTTGGGAATTGGGCTTTTAGAGTAGGTCCTAAAAGAGGAAGTTTAAGGTTGGTTTCGGGTTATGTTTTGGTGCTCAAAATATATGTATGGTTTCATACGTGGGATGGTGCTAGGGGCTTGCCCCCCTCACTTCACGAACCCAGAGCCGAGCTAGGCCGCTTAGCCAATATATACTTTGCCTATAGTTTATACTCTACTAGAGAATAGAGTGGGTCCTCCTCTTGGTGGTGAAGTCCAAGTAGGATCGCTAGGAAGGGTAAGGTATCTGCTAGGTGGTGAAATCCTAGTCGGGCCTTGTCTCATGTATGTTTAGATGTTTGATTGTGAATGTGGTCTGGTTGTGTAACATATGTGCACTATGATTTATTCATAATGTGATTAATTACTAGATGAGTGAGCTAAATATGCATTCAAGCAGAAATGAGATGCAATATATTTTTAACCCAAATTGAAATGTTTTGTTCAGATGCAAACAAGTGAGGAAAAGGTTAAGAGTATGAATTTCACTACTCTAAGATATAAGCAAGAAATGACAAGAAGAAAAAGAAAAAAATCTTTTTAACTTGTGCTAATGGTTTCTTTTTGAAATAAAGAGATAAAAGAAGGAGGTGCAAGAAGAAAATATTTTCCTAATGCATCTATATGAAAGTTTGCTTTTTAGAAGAAATGAACCCAAGGAAAATTCTAGGGTCCCACCAGGCATGCCAAAATGTTTCTAACTAATTTTTTTGATATATATATTTAGAAGGAAGAAATAAACTAAAGATAAATGGTCAAGGGTTAGATGATACCCAGATGAAGTTACGCACCGTATCTAGATGATTGAAGGATCTCCTCTTTGGCTGTGGAGGATGACACCTATAGATAAGAAAGACTTAAACAAAGAAAATGTTAGATAGATATATGGTGGACTGCCAAGCAAAGCTCGGTCCCAAAAGTGCAAAGACTTCCTTGAGGGATGACAGTCCACTTATTTGATAAAAGAGTGTTGTTAGAAAGAGAAATAATGAAAGGTTAAAGAAGAGAAATAGATAACACGTACCTATATTCTACAGTTGATTTGTCACAGTCACTGCCGCCAGTTAGTCTGCTATCATCAGTTGGTCAATGTTGTTAATGTCAGTTATTCTGCCAATGTTGATAGGGGTAATGGTCCTTAGATGGGTCTCAGGTTTATGTCTGTGGTCGACAGAGGGATTTTATGGGTTTAAAAGGTCTGTGCAGGGTTAAAGGGAGACGAATAAGGTCTATAGAAGGAAAAAGGTAGATACTAGGTTGTCAAAAAGGGTAAGGGTGAGAGGAAGGCTTTTCAGCCTCTCCAAGGAGGAAGCTGGGTCTAGTTGAAGGTCGGGTCTGGTCTGGTTGATAGTATTTAGAAATATTAAATAGAAACTAATTACTAATACTTTCTAAATTACTGAAATGAAAGGGCAAAAAAAATACTTAGCTCTAGTGAGATGAAGAACCAAGGTGTTGAATGCTTATACCTATTGTGGCTTGATGCTGAAGACGTCATGCAATATTCTAATTCAATCTGGGGTGATTTGTGTAGAGTCTTTGTGGCCAAGGGAGTGTTAGTTGAAGTCTGATGCCTAGTGATGTCTTAGAGTTTGAGAGGAAGAGAGAGAGCCAGATCTCAGTGAGAGAGTGATTCCCAATTCGTGATTCCAAGAGCCCATAACTTAGCATTAGAATTTGGTTTAAGTAAACTGACGTCAGTGATCCCACCGGCTTCAGCCGATAGTTGATCGACGTCGGTGGCTAGAGAATGGGTAAAAGGGCTACTTTTTAGCCCTTTGCCCATTTCTCCATGCACTGAGTGTATTTGCCATTGGATAATGGTCAAATGATAGGGTTATTATGCATGAGTGTTGGTTAGGAGGTTGGAATGGGTCTTAGCTAGTTATGATTTGGATGACTTAGTCATGGGGTGAGTCATAAGATAAGAAATGGTCTTAATAGTGAGGTGTCCAAGGTGAGGTGTCCTAGGTGAGGTGTCTTAGGTGATGTCATAATTTAAAATAAGTAATTTATTTTAAATTAATAAAGTGTGAAGGGGACCAAGGGGAGTCAACATAATTTTGGTGTCTACAATGTCCTCAAGATATTCTTGATATCATCCATCTCAGATGATTGAGCAGGGACAAGTTCTTTAGCAAGTGGTTAAGGATATTAATACATAGACACAGGTGGGGTTATAGATTTAGGGGCTTCTTGAGGTAATGGAAAAGTAATTTTTGGAAACATGGGCATGGGAGGCCTTAGAGGCAACTTTCCAACATCTATCAAATTATTTTCAGCTCTGACTATATGGTCATAAGCCTTTAGTGGAGTTTGACCTCCAAGTGACTAAGTCATAATAGATATATTTGAATTTAAAGCCATAAGATAAAACACTATAGCCATACCTGGTAGTGGTCTAGTAGTAACAAGAATCCTTTCCCAAGTCTTTTGAAATCTAGAGTTGAAGTCAATCATTGCTTCTTGTGGTGCCCTTTGGATAGTAATCAATTGCTGTAACAAAGGAGACTTATCACCTTTTTCTTCGAATCTTTCAAAGAAAATATCTTTGAGTTGATCCCATGTAGATATGGTATTTGGGGTCAAGGACCGACACCATTATAGAGCTTTCCCTTTAAAAGAAGCTGCTAATAATCTTATGGCCACATTTTTTTGTGTGACAACATGTATAACATAGACATCTGATACATCCTACAAATGTTCTTCAGGTGTTTTGAAGTATTGCTCATTGAATTTGGGTAGAGATTTTAGGGCATTCACTGGGATAGGATCCCAAGTGGTTGGTGGCATTGGGAGAATCAAAGGACTAACAGTGTTCCAACTTGCATAATTCCTTGAGGGCATAGGGGCTCCCATATTTACTCTTGGTATTGGTATAAATTGATTGATTCTTCTTCTAGGACTAGTTACCAAAGGTGGTAAAAGAATACCTAGATTTATAGGAGATTGCGATCTGGTTACTAGTCCATAGCTCTGACTCCTTGTAGCTCTCTAGTTCATACGATCTTGAAAGAAACTTCAAGACTGGTCCCATTGAGAATGCCAAAAACTATTGATGATTAAAATTATGCTTTGTTCTAACACCAACAATGGTAAATTTCAAGAATGTGGGACTTGCAACTTGAAACAACCTCCAAATTTTTAAGAAGCTAGTCTCTTCTTTATTTTGAGTGTTGGGAAGAAAGGGATAAGAATTTAAGTAGAAACACAATTACAGAGAAAGAAAATATAACTATGGTGATGTGATTGAATGTAATTTGATCCTTAATTCTAAGCATAATGAAACTATATGTAAGATTCAATCACATTAAGAGTGAATAAGGCATGATCAATGTAAAAGATAGAAATAATAAAAATAAAGGCTCACAACTTAGACTACTTTTGCAATGACACATAAAACATCAACAAAGGCACAAAATTCTATCTTCTTATTAATTCTCTAGTCATCTAAAAGGCATAGAAACATGCACAGTTACATAAAATTTCCAACTCAAGAAAATAGAGCAAAGGCAAATGATATTCCTAATCACAGCTCTAAAAGTCTAAAACTCTTGACAATAGTCTCTTGCAAAAAATTCTCTCCAATTATTTGATGATGATTTTTGGTGATCTCTACACCCCTCTTTATAGCATCAAATTCACTCTAGATTGTCTGTGTGTTCCCAATCTAATGGCCCAACTGAAATCTAACTGAACTAGAAGTGTCTAACAAAAGATATTTCTTAGATTTTGAAACACTCTATCTTTTGGTAGTTCATTAGCTAAAATAGATCATAGGACATTGCCTTCTATTAAATAGAAGAGGACACTTGGCCAATTCCTTGAAAACCTTCTTATTACTTAGGAGACACTAGAGAACGACACTTGGCATGTTCCATAACCTTACCGAAGACACACGGTGCTCTCCGCTTTACCTATACTCTTATTATATCTTTTCTTAGAAGTGTTTGGTCCTTGACATCTGTCACCATCTACTTCTCCAAAAGTTAAATAACTTTTATAAAAAATGGGACCCAAAGCAGTTCTCACCTGAGCAACTTTGAAAAGGGAACAGGGACATGTGGCGCCTTCTACTTATTCTTGACAAAAGACATGTGGTGATCTCCACTGCCTTTAGCTACCTTTTGTTACACCTATGGAAAGTGACACATGTTTGTCTCTGTGTTGCCCTATATATATTATAGAAATAGTCAGGTCTCATTTCATTCTTACACAGATGATGACACTTAGTGGGTTCTGCTTGATTTAGAACAAAAACTCAGGACCCACCACAGTCTTTACTTGTCAATTAAACAAAATGAAGATAATTTATAGGTTGACACGTGGTGGCTTCCACTCTCTTTAGCTGGGGATATGTGGCATCTTCCATTGCTTTTAGAAAAGCACATTGAAATCCTTTACTTTCACCACCTAGTGCCTTCTGCTTGATCCTGATACTTAGTTTGTTGAAGCCTTCCACTCAAAAAAGATTTTAAATGTGGATGCAGATATGAAATGTGGATGCCAACACTTGTCACGTTCTACTGAGTTACTATGAGATATGTGGCTCATCCTGACCAACTTATAAAAATTGTGAAAGGTGCCTTGATCAATGACACTTGGAAACTTTTACCTGACTTTGAAACTTAGATAAAATTGAGTCAAAAGGAAATTTGAGCCCACGCTCTGAGTGTAAACTTCACTGTCTCGAACCAAAGTGTGCGGGGACAAAATTGTGTAATGTGCAACTAAAAATCAGAATGAACGTAGAGTATTTTTTACTCTACAGTTCTATGGGTTGATAAAAATTTTAAATTTTTTGAAGATGGATAATTTATTTTTAAATATATAAATTAATTTGTCACACATGTAACTAGATCAATATATTCAATGTAGTTGAAACATACAACACATAACTTGTATCAATGTTGGTTAATATAATTTATAATAAAACATACAATGGAAAATAATAAGTAGCAAAAATATAATTTAGATGCTAACTAATTATCAAAAAATATGATCAATATATTTTACTAATGGTTTATTCTAATAACGTAGGCTTCCAAATATACTAGCTTGTCCATTGGATAGTGTTGATCTAATATTTCAGAGCACAAACTATGGAGGAAGTGCCAATCCAGTAGCCCACTAAACATGATTTCAAGGGTACGATATAAGTAACTTCTCATCAGTAACTAATTATTGATGCACCACACAATAAAACAAATGGTTGGATTCCTATGGTATAATACAAAGATAAATCTAAGGTGATTTTGAAATGTTGTGACGTATGTGAAAAATAAAGATGATGTTTAGATTTATACTATGGATATGAGTATTGGGGAAAACCCCTCACACCACGATACATATAAATGATAGCCAAGGACTATAAAAATAGTATCATGTGTCCTTCATGATAATATCTAAGTAATTTAAAATCTATCAATACATAGTTTCTAAGGAAATCTAAACAAGATGAAAATTAAGGTAAAAATCAATTTTGTTGAAAACTAAGTTATAAACTTTTTGAAATAAAATAAACAAACATCCAAATAAGAAGTAAAATTAATTTTATTTACTATGAAATAGAGTTTATTATCCTTTATTTATGTAAAGAAGTGAAACATACATAAAAATTCAAGCAGGTCAATCTAATTGTGCAAACATATAGAACATAATCCAACTAGTCTATTGCATAACATGTCAAAGTACAAGATATCAACTGGCTCAACTTAGTTTGATGGTATAAAATAGGCAAATAACTAGATTGAACTAGTTGATTTATTTTACTATGGTGGTAAAATTTTATATAACTAAAAAAATGAGGAAAACAATATATAAATTGAATTTTAACTAAATATTTGGAAATGTAATTTTCTTAAAATTGACAAATTAGAAATGGTAAATTTTTAAGAATGAACTTAGAGAATATAACAAGATTGAACTATTAAATTTAATATTTTTCATAAGAATAATGTATTATTATTTGATTGGGTCATCTAGGTGATTTTTTGATCATGTAAAGGCACAAAATAATGTTATTAGATAGAATCAAGTTGATTGACCTAGTCTAAATAAAATTGATAAAAAATAGGAAAATGAAACTAAATCAATCAGATCAATTTCATTAGTTAAAACTAAAATACATAAATCAACAAAATCAAGTTGGTGATTCTAGTTAGGCAAAGAAGGTAAAATAAAATACTAGATTGACTAGTTCAATCTAGTTGGGTAAAATTGGAAACCACACACATAGAAAACATAATAGGATTGGCATGCTCTATCTAACTAAAGATTTGGACATAAAAGATAAAATGTGATCAATAGGTCTTATTTACTTGAAAATCTATACATAGAACTATAAAATTAGACTAATAGGCTTGATCTAGTTGAATGTAATTCAAAATTACAATTTCAAAGGGTTATATTCACATAGGGTTGACCAAAATGTATGTAATGAATTAGGATATATCCATAACTTTTCTTACTTAGTGGATTCCAAGCTTGGAGATGGTAATATTAACAAAAAATTCATTGCATAGCCATTTATATTGATACATGACCAATTTAGATCTACTAAACCTAACCAAAGGATCTCTTACTACACCACACCAAAGGAGAGGGTTCCAAAGCCTCTAGTAAAATGATATTATGAAATAACCCTATCTAAGACTACAATAAATAAAATATATCTAATCTAGTTCTCACTAAATCTTGTAAAAATAAGGGTGATAGTTAAACAAACAAAATAAAACATGCAAACATAACTATACTCAAGTAAATGTAGAGGTAAACTAAGCAAGGAGTAAAATAAGAATCCTATTACCTTATGTAATATTTATCTATCAAATGAGAGATTAAAAGTTAGGAATACTTACCTTAAAATGAACTTGTCCTACCTCAATCTCTCCCTTGGCCAATGGTGCTTTGCAATAGGTCATGGTGTCTTTGTAAAGATCACACTATATAAATCATCTATAGGCTAAAAAAATCCTACTTTTCATCTAAGAGTTTACCACAATACAATATTTTTTCCTTATAAGTCAAGACTCTAAGCAATGGTTCCTCATGTGTAGAAATAACATAATTGTGAGTTGTAATAAGGTGAAAATGAATGTTCATCTCTATTGTATTGAATTTAAATTAGTATTTATATCCAAACATTGACCCTAAACCCTCCAAGGAATTTATATGAGAATATTGATTGGCTCAATATTATTAGGCGATAAAAATAGTTGTAGGTCTCAAACTATGTCAGTCATGTCAATGTAGTTCAATAATGTATGCTCAATCCCTTAAAACATTGACCTAGTTGACATAGTAGCAAAATGAATAAAATAAAAGGATTCTTAGTCATGAGCTATTTACAAAGGTGAATTACTTAGAGGAGTGGATAAATGGGTTTTAATTGCTTAGAGAGTTAGATAAAAGTAAATTGTAGTGATTTTAAGTAATGGAATAGGGACCAAAAATATTGTGACACACTAAAGGTCTATTCACCCTATCCTGATGCACCCTTTAAAGTGTGCACATACAGATATTAAAACTCAACATGTTCCTACAAGATATAAAGTGTCAATAAATGATAAAGTTTTAAAATATAATGTGTACACAAATCTAAGTATGTACACCTATATATACATTCATATACATATATACATACATACATACACACACACACATATATATATATACATACATACATACATATATATATATATACACATATAGATATATATATGTATATGTGTGTATATATATATATATACATATATATATATACACACACACATATATATATATACATATATATATACATATACATATATATATACATATATATAGATATATATACATATATATACATATACATATACATGTATACATACATACATACATACATACATATATGTATGTATGTATGTATGTATGTATGTATCTATATATATATATATATATATATATATATGTATGTATGTATGTATGTATGTATGTATGTATGTATGTATATGTGTGTGTGTCTATGTGTGTGTGTGTACACTGACATATTTCATTTGTAAAAGATAAGATTAAGTAATCATTACTTCCTCAATACTATCTAGAAGAATACAAATTTATAAGTATATTTATGTATAACTGAAACCTTTTCAAAATCCTCCAATATTCCACTTGAATTCAAATCACCATTAAATGTGACATCAAATTATCAAATATTCTAATTATATAAAATATTGATTATAAATCCTAATATATAACTATAGAAGTGTATGTATTCCTTATTTTATATGTCTCGGGCGTGATTGGGTATCAAAGAGATACATTCTTGTCTTGTATATATACATATTCAAATGTGTGTATATATTTAACAACTTCCATTCTATAGTTCATATACATATATAAGAGACTACTAACAACTTTATATCTATTATATATGTTTATGAACTATAGAATGGAAGTTGTTATTAATATGATATATATATATATATATATATATATATATATATATATATATATATATGAGACTACCAATTATTAAAATGTACTCATTATTAAAATTCTACAACGCATATATATAGTACACAAAATTGTACAAATTCCATTAATAAATGTGCATTTATCACTTATGTAGATATAAAGGTATGGCTGTAGATAACTACTCCTTTCTCTAATTATACACCTATAGTTCCTATGTAAGGACACATGACCATAGTTAACAACTTTAAATGAAATCCTCAAGTCTTTAATAGCTCTTAGACATAGAAAAAATCACTGATCACTACATAATTTATGAATTTTAATCATTGAAAGATCTCACCTAAGTTTAAAAACATTGAAGTTAAATGAAAGGCACATGCTTGATATATATACTTAGAGAAAATTCATTAAACCCCATTAAAATAATCCTTATCTTTGTATGTCATCATTCATAGGTAAAGTAAATTCAATGATTGTATTTCTCGATGGTGAATCAGTTTTCTAGATGCATTATTTTCCTTCATGATGGATTTAATTTTCATTTTTATGGGCATGTAGATGGAAATGAGCTATATCCCCAAGTTCATAAGTCTAAAATCTTAAACATACAAGGCATAAACAAAATATGCATTTGAATGATTTCTAAGACTAAACCTAGGTAATAATGGTATTTAATTTTCTATTTTCAAATGGAAAACATAGTCCATATATAATTATAAGAAAATATTTTAAAATTCCACTTTTAAATTAGAATACACTAATTTTCTCATCATTAGCAATGGTTTTTGTATAAATGTATATGTTGGTAGCCATTTTTCATTTAATAATTATCCTACTATTTCATCTTCAACCCCCACACTCTTCCATTTCTTATTATTATTATTATTATTATTATTATTATTATTATTATTATTATTATTATTATTATTATTATTATTATTATTATTATTATTATTATTATTATTTTTATTTTTATTATCAACATTATGCATGCCCTCAAGTTTCTATTGAAACTCTATGCGTTATTCATTATATGAATCAAATTCATAAATGCACGCCCCTTATTATTTTTGTTAACTCACAATTTTATATACCTATTTTTGCATGGCATCTCCACAAATGGCAGGGTCAACACTTTAATTATAGTAAAATAAATCTCAATTTATTTCCTAAATATTACTAAATGACATAATCTATTTTTGGCTCAAATGGTGTATGGCAACGATGCCACTAGAACCTTCCAATCTTAAGAACTAACTCCTCTAAGTTTTAAAACTTATCTAAGGATAAATTTTTGGGTGAATTTTTACTTATATACCCACGTCCACCATAAAGGGTAAGAATTGAGTCCAAAAATAATTAGATATTTAGATAAAAAGACACAGTTTCAATAAACATCTTATACTTGATAGATTTACAATGCATAAGAAAATAATTTCCATCCAAATTCATACATAGAAATCCATTGTTTAATTCACATTAAAGTTTCATAAGGGTTCATACATCTAATGCATATAAGAAAAATTAATGAAATGTTTTAAAATGAACATCTATTTCCCTACTATTTATTTTACATAAAAGTAAATAATCAACCCATAAATCAATGCAATACATGCAATATTAACTATAATTACTAATAGTAAAATTAAACATTCAACACATTCATCAATACTAAACTCAGCTCAACATACAAAAGTGTGATTGTGTGTGTGGGTTTGATTTCACTATTTTTATCCTTAATGCCAATATTTGCATCCTCTTCCCTTATGATACTTTCCCTATGTTTCACTCTATGAGGGTCAGACAGTCCTACAAGTACCTCGATTAAAAAAAAATGATAGTTAGTATGATCTTGTAACAAAACAATAAAATACTCAAAATATAAATATACAACAAATGAGTTGCTATGAGATAAATAAATCTATAAATGAAATCATATCCACATAATATTCAAATATGCAACAATATAGTATATCTAGATGCACATGAAAATATCCTACAATCATAACTAACCATGAAAGAAAATAGAAATGATGTCAACATACACATTATAAATGTCTAGATATATCATCAAAATAAAAAAATATTAATAATTAATTTTACTTCCTTCTTTAATACTATGCAGTCTTTCAAGAGTAGGACATGATGTAACATCCTTCCCTCTTAAAATAGGTCATCATCTTGATGAAATTTATTTCAAACAAAGATTTTGTAAATAAATAATAATTTTCAATAGAAAAATATTTAGATAGATGAGGACACAACCTATATAATTCTTCATAATCCTTCCATATGGCACTATTTTAAAAATATGGGTTCTATTAGACCTAACATTTGTATACTTCCCTATTAAAAAATCTAGTCTTGTGAGTATCAATTATTCTAACTAGTTTTATTGCTACCACCCTTAGATATAGAACCTATAATTCACTCTAGTCCAAATCATGTGAAGTATAAGTTATATATTTAATAAGATAAGATACATGAAAAACATTATTATTTTTTTTAAAGTTGGTGGAAAAATAAGTCTATATGCTAAAATATTTTTTATTTCTAGAACCTCAAAAGGTCTTGCATATCTTGGTGGTAATTTTATTGATTTCCTAAATTTAATGGCACTCTTTTGTGGTTTTACTCATAGAAAAACCTTATATCCAACTGAGAATTGCCTTGTTATCTTTTTCTAAATTATCATATATTTTATACCTATAATTGGCTTCATCTAATCTTTGATTTATTAGCTTCACATGTTCCTCCATTTTAGCAAGAATATTAGGTCTAAAGATAGCTCTATCTTCTAATTTATCCCAACCGATTGGTGTTCTACACATTCAACCATAAAACACTTTAAAATGAGCCATATTTAGTGATGATTGAAATGATTTTTTATAACTTAATTCAGACAAAGTAAGGTATTCTTCCAATTTATATTTTTGGTCCATGCAATACATCTTTAAAATATCCTTGAAGATCTAATTCACTATTTCTATTTGTTCATTTGTTTCTTAATGATAAGTTGTACTAAATTTCAGATTTATACCTAAGGTTACATGAAGGGTTTTCCAAAACCTTGATGTCATCCTTTGGTCTTGAACTAAAATGATCTTCTTTAGAAACCCATGCAATCTATACACTTTCTTTACAAATGTTTCCACAAGCATTGGTGTATCATATATCAAATTGTTTGGAATGAAGTGTGATACTTTTGTGAGTTTATCAATAACTTGCCATACAAATATGAAGTAATAACCACCAATATGAGTTTATAAAATTTATTGGACTCATGATGATTATTTGATATAATTAATCCGTATATATATTACATGCTAATGACTTGCCATTTCCATTATTGTATGGAATGTGGATACAATAACCCATCAAGATGCACATTTTTAGCTTTGAGTCATTAACATTCCAAGCATATTAACATAAAATTGACCACATTTTTCTTAATTCCTTTGTATAAATGAAATGGTATTATCTCTCATAAGAGATTATTCATAGTAGGATGCCTTGAATATGAATCATTGTACAACTTAGTCAGAAAAGTATCCCTTAAAGTTTCCCTATTAGGCACATAGATCCTTCCATTATATCTCAAAATTACAATAATTCTAATGTTGGAATCCTTTAATCATATAATTAATCTCTTGGTGATAAATTTACTACCTAGTCTTAGAAGGTACTCTTGAGTAGTGAAAGTTGTAGTGTACTTTTTATGACTAAGGGCATCTATAAGTCTATTTTATTTTCCCTTAATTTAGAAAATCTCAAAATAATAGTCTAGAAATAATTTAATTAAGGTTGGGTTGGGTGAATATATACTTGAGTCCAAAGTTATTTATTTTGAGCTCAAAAGGTTTTCCCAACAAGTAATGTCTCTATACTTGTAAAGCATGTACTATGGAAACTAATTCTAAGTCATAAGGGTCATAATTTTACTCATATGGATTTAATTTCCTTGATTCATAAGCTAAAACTAAATCATTTTGTATAATAACTCCTACACAATATTTTCTAGTATCAATTATCACTATAAAATGACCATTTAGATCTAGAATCCATAACATTGGTGCTGAAGTAAGCATTTTTTCAAAATATGAAATACTTCTTCACATTTATTGGTCCAAATAAAATATTTTTCTTTCCTCCAAATAAATGTATTCATATTTTCTATCTTAGAAAAATTTAGCACAAATTTCATTTAGTTTCCTATTAAACCCATAAATTTGTGCACCTCATGCACATTATATGTGTTATCCATTCCATGATGGCTCTAATCTTAGTTAGATCCACTAGAATTTATTCTACATATATAATATTTCCCAAGTATTATACTCTTGTTTGAAATAATACAAACTTATATAATTTTATATAGAGTATGTGCTTTCTCCACCATTGCAAAACCAAATACAAATGCTCAATATGATCCTCTTCACTTTTTGAGTAGATGAGGATGCCATATAGAAAATCTAATACAAAATGATTAAGGTAATCCCTAAACACATTTTTCATGATATTCATGAATGTTTTAGGTTCATTTTTTAGCTTGAAAGGAAGCATTATGACTTCATAGTGCTCGTACCTAGTCTTAAAAAATATCTTCCTCTCTTGTTCTCAGTTGATGGTACCTAACTCAAAGGTCAATATTTATAAAGATTGTTATACCACACATTTTATCAAAAATATCATTGATATGGGGTAAGGAACATTATTCTTAATGGTTTATTTATTCAACATCATTTAATCTATACATAGGTGAACAGTTACATCCTTCTTATTTACAAATACTAAAAGGCATCTCATGGTGAAAAACATGGCCACATCAAAAATTTATCCAACATATCCTAATGTTGGAATTTAACTTGACCAATTTAGTTGTTTTCCCTATATAGGGATCCTTAGATTGAGGTTCTAATCCTAGAATTATATCAATAATGAAGTCAAATTCCCTTTTGGGAGGTAACCCCATTAACTCTTCTAGAAAAAAATCTTAAAACTATTGTAGAAATGGGTTATTTAATTTCATTGACTTTAACCAAGGATAATTAACATCCATTTTACTAGTCCTTTTTATATTGAATGTCTAAAAATTTATTTATTTTCAACTCTCCCTTTTCTCCATGAACTTGGTTTAATTTCCCAAATCATCTCAGCATTCAAATTTATTTATAAAGTATTCAACCTAGCATTATGATTAGTAGTGCAATTCACTCCTAGAATCATTTCATATGATAATAGTGGTGTTTCATATAGATAAAATATTACATTAAATTTTATAAACTTCACCTCAACCTCAATAATGCATCTATCAACTTTGACTTGAGATTCATCCCTATACTAAACTAACCAAGCATTTGCCATAAAACTAGCTTTCTTGGATATTTTTCTTAACATTAAAATAGAGATAAAATATTCAATGGATCTTGTATTTATGAAAATGGATATAGGATGACCAAAAAAAGTACTTGATACTTTAATGGGATAAAATTGAAATTTAGCTTGATGATTGTCAATAGTTGCATGATTTCATTGTAGGAAGGTTCCCTACTTTGATGTAGAGGTTGATGAATTCTTATTTTTACCATATATAGTCCACTAATAACTCTTTATAATAATGGTCTCCTCCAAATTTAAATAATCTTATAGGTGGTACCATTCACTTAGACTGATTCCCTCCCTTGAATCATTCTTTGAAACCATTTATGGTTTCTTGTTCCTTCAAGCGCTATTAAATATTTCATTCTAACTATTGAATGTATTATTGAAATTCCCATTCTATTTCTATTTCTTCTTATTTAAAGCTTTTTATATATTCCAAACCTATTTTTTAATTTTTCGCTAACCTCTACAAGTGGTTTCAACTTTTTCTCCTACTTAACTACTTTCTCAAAGACCTAGTGTTACAACCCCACTAGACTTAACCCAAAAAAGGTAATTTTTTATTTACTTTAATAATATAACCTAAATTATTCTCAATCAAGATAATTTATTTGATCTTTAACTAAATGAATCTTATATAAATAAATGGTTATGATTCATTTATATAGTGATCAAATTAATAACATTAAGCTCTATTAAAA
>JARHVA010007066.1:25000-32500 GCA_037957365.1 Torreya grandis | reverse complement strand
TTGACTCTCCTATAATCCTCATAGCAATTATGCATTTGCAACTATGAGTAATATTCATAAATTTTATTGTCTTCAGCCAAGGGTACATGTTGTAATCCTACCCATTGTCTTGTAGATGCTAAGTAGTAGAAGAGGTATGAGGACATATAAAACTCTTTATTTCTTAAACAATTATTTAAACCCTGATGCAAACTTTTAGCTATAATTTCTACCCAATCCAAATACTATTCTCCTTGGAGGATCACCTGTATGAAGAAGTACATCCAATCTTCCCAATAATATGCATGGGTGTTTCCTTTTAGTCTGTGTAGTAATACTATAATATCTTGTACTTATAGAAACATATGATTTATTATTAATGGTCTGGGCAGTCTTGAACCTCCTTTTTGGAATTTCAAAAGCCAATTCCTAGAAATCATGCTCTTGTAAATTGCTTTCTTTAATGAAAAATAACTATAGGAAGAAGAAATATTGAGGTTAGAGTATGGTTCCTTGGGAGGAATTCTCATTATAGACACTAGGGTTTGTATATTGATATGCAAAAAAACATTGTCATATGCAGTCCTGACACATCTATTCTAAGATTCATATCTATTCATGCATTTAAGGACTAATTCGGGGCATTGGACAACCATGGGAAAGGCCACAACTTCAACCAATCCACTTTTTAATAACTTCTGCATCATAGGATTTGACATAAGATTTCTAGCTCTTTCCTTAAAAATTGCCAAGTCATATTGGACTAGAGAAGTGTCCCCAATTTTAAGGGGAGAACATATAAGACCATGACCATGCTCGTAATCGAGACATGCAGATTTCATGGTTATAGGTTAGAGGATATAATGAAAATAAAATGTTTTGAACTCCTTAAATAATGCTATAAACTCAAAATGATCCTTCTTCCCAACCAAGTAAAGGAAACAACTTAAAGTAAGAGTAAAACTCACCTTTAAATTTGTCTGAAATCACTATGAATTCAAGTAATCAAATATCTTATACCACCTATGATGTTCTTCTTTGTTTCACCTAGTATGCTCATTTGCTAAATTTGAATTGTTTTCTCTTGATATAGATATGAACTAGACCAAATGATTAAATTGAAACAATACGTGCTAAACATGCTTGATAAGACATGCATTCTGACATATGCATTAATGGTAACCATTTTTTTACATGTGATTTTGATGAGTAATGATTATCTGTAACCTCATGAAAATTAAAATAGTCATTGAACCATTAAATTTTTAAAAATGTGGTTCAAATTTGGGGCTCAATGATACATGATGAACTACATAGACCGACCAATAGTCATATGATCTTTCTATAAACTTTAAATTTTGAACTTTGAACTATTGAACCATTGAAGTTTTGAACTCTACTATGAGGTTCAAATGTTAAGTTCAAGTGGTAGGTTCAAATGGTAGGTTTAATGATACATTGATTATGAAAGGGAACCAAGTGAACATGACTCTTTATAAAGCATCGAATATTGAAATCTTTGAACCATTGAAATCTTGAATCATTGAACCATTGAACTTTGATATGAGGTTCAAGTTCAACTGGAAGGTTCAAAGATATACTTTAAATACACAAAAGGACAAATAGTTCACTTTGAGAAACTTTGGACTTTTGAAACTCTTGAACTGTTAAACTCTTGAACTTTAAGAAAGGTTCAAGTTTAAAGGTTCAATTCTTTTAATAATTTACACATAAAAGGTGATAAGTGGGTGAACTTATTTTATGGAAAAATCCATGAAAATTTGAATAAGGGTGAGTCAAAAGGTAACAAAACTGAAGAAGGATTGATTCCTAGTAATGTTGAAGAAGAAGATACTCTAAGAGTGGTCAAGAAGGTAGATACAAGAATGACTATCTATGGCCTACCACTTGCTTATTTTTTATCTTTTATTTTCCCTCTCCATGATTTAGATCATCTCTTATAATCATTGTCGATCAATTTTAAATCAATAATGGGTTATTTTAAAAAAATTATTGTAATCCCTACCATTGTATCATACCTACTCAAGAGAATTCACACAAATTCATTTATTTCCACAACCTTTTCAATTATCTAATTGATATACATTTCCAAATCTATCATCTCCTACCCAAAGTTTCACTCCCCTAGACATGGATTATTTCTTGAAATTTACAATAAAGTCTTACAACTTGGCTCTAAAGGCATCTTTGATAACAATAAAACCATCCTTATTGGCAAGGTACATGATCTCAACTTATTTTATAAGAGTTATGAATTTGTCACATTGTTGGGTAAGATATCAGCCTAGGGATCTCATTTCATCAATCCACTATTTTAATTCCTTCCTTCTACCAATTATATATGACTAAGCAATGGTCAAGTCCTATAATGGGATTAGATTGAAATCTTCAAACTTTTTCATTCTAATCAACTTTACCAAGTTGATTATCTTTCTATCATATGTCCCATATGTAGATTATTCTTTTAGAATTCTATTGTATATTTTGTTCCCCTTTACCTTGTACTAGGCCAAGGTGTTCAATGTATCAAAAATTGCTTCTACAATCCATCCTACCTTGGTTATGGTATCCTCTGGCAATGTGGCTTTGTGCTAATTTTACAAATCAATTTATCTTTTTTAAATTATCTTTACCAATTCAGTAGTTATATCACCATAGACTTTTAGAGCCAATAATGGGTCCTCTTCATATTATTGTTGTTCACCAGGATTGGCTCTCTTCTTCTTGGTTAGCTCAAATGAGATCTCTTCTGACTTATATATAATTGTTTGGTCTAGATGGGTGACCTTTTTATTGGTTATCCTCTTCATGGTTATATCCTCCTTATGAGACTATAATGTGACCTATGTAGGCTCTACTATTAGCAAATCCTAGTTCTCTAATCTAGCTAGCCGCATTTATTTTTTCCATAATTTTTTTGAAGAACCAATCGAGGGATGTGTGGATGGAGGTAGTTGTTAAGATGATGTTAATCCATAGAAGGTGGATGTTTAGGAATAAAATATGGATATGACTATATAAATTCATAACTAGGGGATGAAGTGGGAAGCATCATTACTAAAGATGAAGAAGAACTAGTGCTAGTCAAATCACTAGTTGGGAATAGAAGAACTATTGGGATGATGATAGTGGGCCTCTTCTTTGGTAATTGGGGAATTGGTTTAGGCATAAGTCTAGGAAAAATTAGATTTAAATCAACCATTATTGATAGCCTATAAGTGTAAGATATGACAAAAGGGTTGGCAGTGGGCAATGGCATAGTCACATACCTAATTACAAGTCTAGTGAGGGGTCGATAAGGAAAGAGGTCCATATGGTCTAGATTAGCGGGATAAAAAAATATGCTCAAGGGTTGGTTATATAAGAATGAATGAGGTAAATAAACAAAATCCTTACCTTTTAGTCCTAGCTCTTCCTTTATATGAATTAGGGTAGGTAACCCTGATGCTGAAGCTATTGGTATTAGAGTAGGTGTAATAATTGCCTCTATCAACTATCTCACTTGCACAAAGGTAACACTTTATACCTAGGTTGGGCTGCTAGATGTTTCTCCTAAATTAGAATCCTTCTCAATATTATTTTTAGTGTTAGATGCCCCCTTTTCCAAAGTAGGAGACAATTTCTACAATATTCTTTGATTAAGCTAGGGGTTAGTCATCCTTTTTTTCTTAGTAATAACATCATGGACTATAGATGTTGATGTTCCTACCTAAGTATCCTTATGTTTGAAAATTTTATAAAACCCTGCATCTTCCAACCTTCCCATGACATGTGGGATATTGGCATATTTTTGTCTCTACTTCAATTCTATTTCACTGGATGTATTGATGTAGAACTTGTCTTCATCATTATGCTCATGATGGTATGTGATGATTAGAGCTACCTTGTGCTTGATGTAGTGTTTGAATGTTATGTGTTTAGGGTCCCATTGCCTATTGGTATATCTCTCCAAGTCAAAGGTAAGCCTTTGCTTGGTATAAAAAATTAATGAGTTCCAATTTTTTATTTTGAATTGACCAATGTTGGAAAATTGAGGATGAACCAATCCTCTTTTCTTATTTTTGCATAGTCCATCCACCCTAGTGAGTATCTAAAAGGTAATTTTTGTTTAGCCATATTATCTATCACTATTGTAGGAAACATAAAGGTGGTTGAATTAATTCTTAACACCCTTAGTACTATGCATTATAGATAGTACCAGTAAGATCCTAATGTGCTTACGGTTATTCTAATTTCTTCTAATAACTTAGGCATAAGCCTCTCATGGATGGCCCTGTCCATAGTTGGGTAGAAGTGCTTAGTGATCATCCTCATATCCTACTTTTATTTTTAGATTCTTACCTTTGAAAAGTCATGAGGCACTGTCCACTTCATCTTTGAATCCCAATTGGTGAATTAGGGGAACTTCTTGTTAAGGTATAGTGTGCTCACATTATTAATGTACTAACATAAATATTATTGTTATAACAATATTAAATTCATATTTAATTGTTAATAGGTTCATTTCATTTAGTTATTCAAGTATATTATTAATAACAATATATTCATAATATAGTGGTTTTTTGGGAGTTGGTTTAGGTGAGAGATATTTATGGTGATTTGATCTCCCTTATTATAGGAAAGGTATTTCCTATATAAACTATGTAATAGATGTTATTGTATGGAGAAGAAATATAGAGTGATATATTATTATTTTAATTTGTTTATGTAATCTATGTAAATGTTGTTAATCCTCTTTAAGTCTAAACTAGATCCATTATTTAGTATTAGAGTAGGGGTGTTCCAATGGAAACATGATTTTCATGTAAGATCAAAAATATAACTTGAGTTGCCTAAGTTATGATAGATTGAAATGTAAATTTGATAAAATTATTTTTTTCAAAGTTGTGATATTTTAGCATAAAGAGATGCATGGGTATACATCTATATTATTTTTAGGTGTTTTTAAATTCTGACAGTTTAATTTCATTTACATATTCCTGAGCACCTTTATCCACCCACTTTCTTCACTATATTTATTTTTTTGTATCACCAATTATGTTGTTTGATAGATCCTATCTAATGCATAGAAAATAATTGTGCCTAATTTTCATATATCTACCAATGCTATTTTATTTTATTTTCTACTTGCACCAATGTTTCCACCAAATCCAATGTCTCATGCTTGTATTTACATTGGTGCCAATTGCAGCAGTCAAATCAAGCCTGTTATCAATCTAAATTATAGATCCAACACATTATTCAAGCTTGAATATGAATGCATTTCATTCTAAACATGTGGCCTATTGTGTGTGATGATTAATTGATTAGAATATTTTGAAGGAATTTCATTCCAAAACTACAACTTTATTCGAGTCTTCCCATCCATGAAAAACTCATCTTCTCATAAAAATGTGCATAGTAGAGATATATTGACTTTAGATCATATTTGCTTCAACAATTTTCATATTGAATGAAGGAAAAATTTATTTCATTGGTAATGACTAGTTTCATAGTGATTGGGCTTTGATTTAGCTACTAGTAAGTTCGAAGTGTTGATACATGATAGAGAGTTTCTTATTAGTTAATATGAATTTTATAGTCTATCAATTTTTTTGGTACTTTCATATAGTCTTATCTTAGTTTAATTATTTTACATTGATAAAATAATTTTTAGTAGCATCTTTGGGTCATTCTAATTTTTGTCCTTATCTTATCTTAAGTCCTGTATGGCATCTAGTTTTTTAGGTTGATTTATACATAAACATGTCCTTAGGCTATATTTTGTTGAGTCAATAATAAAAGGGCATCATTCTTTATGTTTAGTAATAGCCATGTGTCAAATAAATTTCAAAATAATTTTAATTAAAATAATCCTTTTTATTATTAAGAGTCTTAAATTTTAAATAGGGTTTAATTTGCTTTTATATGTATTTAGTTATTTTTGGTCAAAATTTTGCAATATCCAAAGTGTCTATTTTTTTGGGTCCATTTTAAAAATTGTAAAAAAAAAAAAAAAAATTGTTTCACAGGTGCATTTTAACTTGTATGCAATGTCCACACTATAGAGGGATCTCCCTTGAAAAATCATGCATATGATCTTCATGACTTCATCGGCTAAGTAAGCAACATCATTCACTAGAGGAAGGAGGAAATGGAGGTTGTAGGTTTCATAACCTCTCTTTAACCACTAGTGATGGGGCCACTTTCTAATTTAGTGGTGTTTTTATTTTAGTTTTGTGGTTTTTTTAGTAATGTGGTGTGAATAAGAATAGAATTTGTATGCCTATTCACATTTTTCATAAGTGAACTATATATTCCTATGCAACCTTTTTGAAATGTGAAAATGATGAGAGCTATAATCTATACTCCACGTCATGACATGGTTTATGGTAAGCCACTTTTAAAACCATTGTTTTGTGGTTTCTAGTTAACCACTTGTAAAACCATTGTTTTGGTTGTTAGTTAACCATTTTAAAAACCATCAAGTATTATTTTGTGTTTTCTAGTTAGCCACTTGTAAAACCACTATTTTGGTTATTGGTCAAGAATTTTTAAAGCCATCATTTGAGTTTTTTTATTATCCTTTGAAAATCACCAAGTCATGAGTCTAGGTGTAGATATGGGAGAGTTATTTTCCCCATGTTCACATTAAGGGGGTGTAGCATAGGATTAATAATGTTCACAAGGGGGTGAATGTTATGGTATAATGTGTTCACATTATTAATTTAATGATGTAAATATTGATGTTATAAGAACATTACATTCATTGTTAATTATTAATAGGTTAGTTTTATTTAGTTAGTCAAATATATTGTTAATAAAAATATATTCATAATATAGTTGGTTATTGGGAGTTGGTTTAGGTGAAAGATATTTACAGAGATTTGATCTCCCTTATTATAGGAAAGGTATATCCTATATAAATTATGTAATATATGTTTCTTGTATAGAGAATAATTACAAAGTGATATATTATTATTTTAATTTATTTATGTAATCTATGGAAATGTTGTCAATCCTCTCCAAGTCTAAACTAGATATATTACTTTTGGGTAGCATAAATGACATCCACCAGGTAGTAAATCATATGGAAATGATCCCCTTGGTTGGTAGTGACCTTCCTAATATGTGCTACCAAGCTGTAGCATATGATTTCTCCCAAAGGGGGAGTCTTGAAATTGTCTATTATCATTGATAGAAATGGAACCCACTTCTCATCTATGTGGCCCATGTCCTTAGCTCCATTGAGCCTATTCATCATAGCCATTACCATCCTCATGCCTTTCCTAAATTGGGTGATGGGGATTTTGTTGATCTTGGATTTACATACAAACCCCCACTTGTTCTCTACCCAATCCCTCAAAACTTCTCTGATGTTATGTGTTTGGAGTCATTGGTTGATAGTTTCTTGATTGTAAATAATCTTTAGTCTAGGTAGATCATAATAAGATTGAAAGTCTAGCCTAACTATGAAATCATTGTTATTACCTAAATTAAAATATTTAATCATATTATTAA
>JARHVA010007066.1:0-20000 GCA_037957365.1 Torreya grandis | reverse complement strand
ATAGCAATCACTTCAGTCCACCTGGTGCAATAGTTGGTAGCTATCTCAAAAAAATTTGGCCCACCAAAGTGTTAGGATTATTGACTCCAACGAAGTCTAATCCCCATTATGAAAATGTCCTAGTTTTAGTTATTGGTTATAAAGGCATTGATACCCTTACTTTTCTGCTATCAAATAGTTAACATTGATGACATAATCAAATATGATCATGTGCATCAATTACTATGTTAGGATAATAACACCCAATATAAGTATTTTGTGGGTAATGGTTATGCTCGAAAGATGTCCACTTCCCAATTTATCATGGAAGTTATTGAGTATGTCTAGAACTTCTTTCCTAGAGATGCATCTCTAATAGATTCCTTTATATTTTTTTTATGGAGCATTACTCTTTTGATCATGATGTGTTAAAATTTGAGCTTGAGTTATCTTCTTTTCTCTATTTTAAATTATGGGGGTGAGTGACATTCATCAAGTAATACATAACATCCTTATGACATTCCTCACTTGAGCGCTAGGCTACTTCTTCCTATAAAATATCAATTTGAGGATTAGTTTTGGTAATTAATTGATTTAAACATTGGACATGTACCATATTGGTTGACATAATTTCTATATTTTATTATTTGATCTTAGTCATCCATTTCCCCCATATTTTACCTAACTCATTCTTTTTAAGCAAAATTTTAATGGTAGGGTTAGGTATGATGGCATGAGTCTTATTCTAAATGATGTAATGTTTGATATTATTTATGTCTTTTACCAAGGTGTACATTTTATTATCTAGGATTATTAATCTTAGTTCATCATCCTTTAATTCTTCACTCATGAAGGTGACTAGATATTCTTTGTCATCTACTTTCTATGTTAAGATGGAAACAATCATGTGATCATAAGTAAAATAATAAAGGTATAAATCCTTGCCATAATTAGGGATAATTAGCATGGGTTACTCTACTATGGATTCCTTGATGTCTTAGAAATATTTCTTAGCCTCTAATGTCCAAAAAATATTAGTGTCCTTTTTAAACATGGCATTAAGAGGTCTGACAATTTTGGTAAAACTTGAAATAAATTTATGTGCAAAGTTAATTTTACCAAAAAATGATTATAATTATTTTTTACTATTAGGAAAATCAAGCTTAAATAACATTAATCTTATCAAGGTCAATATCCATACCATCCTTCATGATTACATTTCTCAATAGCTTACCTTCGGTTATGCAAAAGATATTCTTCTTAGGGTTTAGGGAGATACCAAAAGTCCTACGTTTCTCCAAAACTTATTATAGGTGCATCATGTGGTCTTTCCTATTTTTGGAGAATAGGGTTAAGTAATCCATGTAGATATTAATGTACTTACCAATAAATCCTAAGAATGTATGGTCCATTGTATGTTTTAAGGTGGCCCCAACAATGATAATCCTGAAAGGCATCCTCTTATATGCAAATGTTCCCCACTTGGTTGTGAAGGTAGTCTTCATTCTATCATCTTTGTTTATCAACACTTTGTTATAATCCAAGAATCCATCTAAGAAAGACATCATCTCATATCCACTAACCATTTGAATTACCTCATCCAAAGATGACAAAATGTAATTATCCTTTTCTAAGGATCTATTAATATTTCAAAATCCCAACAGAGTCTAATTTCAACATTTATATTTCTAATGGGGACTAGGTTAGGTACCCATGCAGAGTGTTTAATCAAGAATACTATCCTTGCATCTAGTCTTATTTACCTACTTATAGATGAGAAGATCCATAATGGGGTTCATGGGTATTTTCCTTTGCCAAAAAGGTTTGCATTCTTCCTTTAAAGGGATCATATGAGTGAGACCTAGGTGTCAAAGACTTTGAGATATTCATAAGACCATGTAAGGATGTACTTTAATATGGATAAGATATTAGTGGCTTCAAACACTTCTTCCTTTATATAGACAATATTGATGTTGATGTTCTAGGGACTGTTTAATTAACCCATATTAATTTGCTTATAATCATTGCCACTTACTTTGGGCACCCTAGTATCATCAATTAGCTTATCTTGATTGAATATCTTTTTAAAGAGACCATACCCTTGGTAATTATATTATTTTTCAATTGGATTATGCCATCACAATTATCCTAGACCTCCTTTGTAGACTCTTCTTCACATTCATCAATTATGTATGATTCAAAGACTCCATAACTAGTCATAAAGTTTATGATTTGATTATCATCATCAAATACCTATAAATGGTTGATGTTGTCTAGGATAGAAGGTCATGATATCATTTTAACTATAAAATTATATAATTTTAGGGCCTTAGGTGGGTTGAGATTCACTATTGTTGAAGCTGACACATATGTTAGATGATTTTGATCCCTAGGTATAGAGGCTATGTTATATGCTTATAAAGTTTCAATTAAATCCCATGTCCTAAATTTATACTTCTTTAGATAAGTAATATTTACTATATACCTACTTGATGACTAATTATAAATAACCATGTACTAAAAAACTCCTTACCTTGTGTTTGATGGAGAATTGAAATCCTAAGATCAAGCCCTCATATTCTGCAAGCTTATTAGTGCATGAAAATTAAAGTCTATAAGATGATATATATTTATTACCAATTGGAGTTATTAATATGATAGCTACCCTTGAGCCTTGATTGAATCTCACACCATCAAATTACATCATCTATAACCCTTCATCTTTGGTCACTGATCTACTTTCATTTAAATTTGCAATATAAGAGCATATACACCTTAGTTGATAGACTATAAATTTACCTTTTCATTCTTGGCATTGTAATCCGTTACCATGAACTTCATCTCATCTCTCACTCAATTTAGATCTAATTAATCATTCCCCGTTAGGGTAACCACACATATGAGCAATTTTTGGACACGTATCCATTCAAGGATTTTGTCTAGTCTCTACTTAATAACATCCTATATGCTTATGGGATCTCTATGACTTAGATGTAAATGAACTATTGAATCTAAGGTTCATGAGCTCACTGCATATGAACATTCAATAGTTATCCTACCACCTTAAATTTTGACTTGTTTAACTAGACAATAACTACGTTAGACTTTATTGGATTTAGTCTTAGTATTTTGTAAATACCTGTGGGCATTATGCTATAGAATTCTAAAAAATTGAGTAAAACATTATGCACATTCTTCTCAAAAATTCTAATAATTAATATAAATGGGTGAACCTTAACATTAAATTTATACATCACCACATTTGCATTCATATATTTAGCTTTACCTTTATCAAATTTATTGGTTAAAGATTTCAGCAGCAAATCCCATTACTCAGTGATTAGAGCAAGCTAATGTAAGATAATGTTGGCTTTAATCTTCTTCATATATTCCAAAAATTTATATCCACCTTTGGATTTAGTTTTACCCAGATCTATAGTCAACTAAGTATCCCTTCCCTTTAGGGGAGGAAGATCATTATTAGTCCTATGATCTAAGGGTGTGTTGACTTTGTTGGGTTATGTGAAATTCATTGTAGGTTCCTTTTGAGTTCTGTTCATCAGGGCATAATTGAGTTTTTAGTATTGTTGAAAATCATGTGTCTAATCCATGTTACTTTTGAGTTCATTATCTTTTTGGTCAGGAAACTTATAAGTTTTGACTATGATGGCCATTTTAGTAGTGTTGGACCTACTATCAAGTGATCTTGTATTTCCTAAATTACTAGTATTATCTTGAATGTTTGAGATGACATCATAACTTTCCAACTCACCTTAGAACATTTAAAAGGCATTGTGGGATTATATGTAGTCCAACTCTCCATGTCAGGTTATGTTATGGACCCTACACCAACTGGGAAAGCCCAATTTATATATATTTATATTTGGAATCTTATTGGTTGGGGGTTCATTATTTTTATTATTATTGTTAGAATAGTTGAAAGGTTTGTTATAGTTTTTAAATGTGTAATTTTTATTAGAACCTTCCCTCGTATTTCCCATATATCTTTGTAAATTTATAAAATTGCTACCTAGTTTTTTAACCTTTCTCTGAGTTGGTTCCAAGTTTCCCTTTTAGGAGTAAATATTAATATTATGGATTGGGTTTTGGATAATTATTTGGGTGTTATAGTTATTAACAGGAAATAGAGCTTGGTTATTATTTTCAAGATGAGCCCCATTATTTGACTAATTGAAGAATCCTAATTTTTGGCTAGAAGAAACATGGATTAAAGGTAACTGATTGAGTCCAAGTATTTGATTTAAGGCTAACATATTCTTATTTACATTTGGGACTATATTTAGAGAAGGTAAATATAGGTTGATTTTTTTGATATCAAAGATAGGATTCCCCTATAGGTGGATTTTCTCATCAATGAGTATAGCATTTATGTATGCATGCAGTACCATATTGATGTTCATGGCCCTACACATAAAGAGAGTTGTCATTAGATCTAATTCATTCTTGTAAATTTCAAGTGTTAGGTCATCTGTAAGTTGATAAGGAGTTGTGTTGAGGATATACATCTTTTAAAATTTAGCATTAAAATCTCTTATGGTATTGTTTGGGTCTAGCTTTAGGATGGTGCAATGTTGGTGAATGATCTTAGGAATAATGACCCTTCTAAATTTGATGATTAAAGCATCATTTAATTGGTTTCATTTGATCATGAAATCTTTTGGTAAATTAAGGAACTGGTCATAGGTTATTTCCTTAAAGGTAAATGGGAAGACTTTATAGGCCATATCTTCATATATGAAATTTAAAATCCTAAGGACTATATTGAAATAATTGATATGCTCTTAATCAATTATACCCCTAGATGGATTAAAGAGAAAGAGGTATTTTTCAAGGTTCCTGGGTAAATAATGCATAGGTCCAGGCACATTTATGGAAGATCCTCTTAGCCATGTCATGACTAGATGGATGTAAAATATAGGATGTGGATGTTGGATTATTGGAAAGGTAGGGTGGGATTTGGATCTACTACATCTCCCATTATCAGCTCTAGATTTGTGATGGGTTTTTAAATATACATGGGGAAATCAAGTTTTAGAATGAGATATGGTCTAGATCCTAGGCAACTCCATGATGCTAAGCAAAGGATATATGTCATAAATTCATAATAATATAAAGGTTCATTAAATATTTCTAAGAAATGTGAAGATCAACCAAACTAACATAAATGAATTCCAAAAAAATGTCCACAATTAAGCAAAGTGGTCTTATTTTACCTTCACTAATTTGGATCCTTCAAAGTTTTGAATCTTACGTAAAATTTAGTTAAAAAATTAGCTTAACTTGAAAAAATAAATGTTAGACAAGATGTTTAAAACAACCTTTAGTGTATTAGACCTATCATAGTGTCTTAGAGAAAACATTTTACAAAGAATATCTTAATTTTATGTGAACAAACTTGATTTAGACCTCTAAAGCCCTAGCTTAGTGATATTTCATGAAATAATCTACCTAGACACTGGTCTTTACACTTATTTATCTCATACCAAAAGTTCTTAGTTTAAATCATGTAGAAATTTGCAAATATAGATGAAACAGAGCTTGATCTACTCAATGAATTCCATGGCATGCCTGTATTTAATGTCTTTAAATGAAATTGAAAGAAATCAAAGGGGTAATGCCAAAATATCTTTAGAATTGAGTCAATTTTCAAAGTATCTTTTGGAATAAACACCTTTCATAGGGATCTTTCAAAGGTTTCAAAGATCTTACAGAATATGAAAATCAAATGTAGTGTTTATCCTAATCTTTGTGTATTTAAAGAAATTATGTTATATTTCAAATGAAATACACTATAATTTTACTCAAAATAAACAAGGACCTCCTTCTAGTACCATATTTTATCTTATTGATGTATATCTATGGCAAGGATATAATATAAATAATAGAACCATATATTTCAATTTGTAGTGTAGGTACTAGAAGACCTTAGGGATTAATTCAATTTTGCCAAAATAATTATGTGGCCACCACCTTTAGCCTATAAGTAGAACCTATTATAAGGACAAAAAGAACTCAATAGTGACACAATATATCTACAATTTATTTATGTTGTTATGATGTAAAAATAGTTTTTGTACTTTTCTAATTTATACCCAAACTTCAAAAAAACAAATGGATATTCATAGTGAGCATTAATCTAATGTGCTTCACGTTTAAAAAAGTCTAAAAATGGGAAGCATGACAGATCATAAAATAAGGATTTATTTACATAAAAAATACCAATATATATATTTTAGTTGCTTTTGACAATAGTGTAAATAAAAATAGCACTTAAGATATCCTAGTGCTAGACTTAGAATATCATAAATTCAATAGGGATTCTATGGTAAATATAATGCATATATCTGAAAATTATGCTTCAAAATATCTACATACAACAAAGTGATTTAAGCACATTTATTTTTAGACTATAAGGAAACATAACATTCATAGACAAACTTTGTTAGTATAGCACAAGGCACAAACTAACAAGATGCATTCAAAACACTACTATAAGATTTAACCATTGAAGAAATAAATCCATGTCTTATTATCAAATCTTTGAGAAATGAAAACATATGATAACAATGATAAAATTAAAAGAATTCTTCTTTCTCTTTGCATTAGTCTTAAAAAATTATCTTGTGAATAAAATTGAGGGGGAGTGCCCCTATATATAAGCCTTTTAATTCCTAAGATGGTTACAAAAGAATTGGATGTATGACATCTATTAGTGGACAAAGTACCTAATGTCCTAAAAAACTAAAGAATATTCCCTACTAAAATAAGGGAATATTTTACAATGCATTTAAGGGAATAAGGACATGATATTTATCAAGGGAAAGCCCAACACATGGCTATCTTTCTCTTAATGTGCTAGACTTCGATCCTACTAGTGTGGTCAATGTTGAAGTTCCTAGTGTAGAAGAATATAAATGTGAACCCAAAACAATTTAATAAGGAGTGCTTCCTAATGATGTTGAAGAAGATAATCTAAGATGTTCCAAGTAGGTAGAAGATCATATAGTGACCATTTATGGCCTATTGCCTACTTATTTCTTAGCTTCTATCTACCCTCTCCATGATTCAAATCATATATTATAATCACTATCGATCAATTTTAAATCAATAATGGGTTATTTTAGGAATTTGATTATAATCCCTACCATTATATCACACTTTCTAAAGAGAGGTCCCATATCTTCATTTATTACCATAACCTTTTCAATTCTATGATTGGCAGATGTTGCCATCTCTACCATATCTTACCCAAAGGTCACTAGCTTAGGCATTTCTTATTTATTTAAATTTACAATAAAGTTTTTAAAATTGGATTTGAAGGCATATTTACTTATAATATAACCATCGTTATTGGCAAGGTACATGATCTCAACCTCTTTGAGTAGAGTTATGACTCTATCACCCTATTGGGTGAGAGATTGGCCTAAGGATCTCATTTTGTCAATCCATTGGTTCAATTTCTTCCTTATGCCAATTATATAGGATTGAACAATGTTCAAGTCCTATAATGGGATCAAATTCAAATATTCAAAAAATTTCATTCTAATTAACTTTACCAAGTTGATTATCTTGCTATCATATGTCCCACATGTAACTTCTACTTTTAAAATTATATTGTAGATTTCATCCCCTTTTACCTTGTACTAGTACAAGGTGTTAAATGTATCAAACATTACTTACATATCCCATTCTACCTTCATTATGGTTTCTTTTGGCAATGTGACTTTGTGTTACTTTTCCAAATTAATTGTTCTCTATTGAATTCCCTTTGCCAATTCAGTAACTACATTACCATAAGACTTTAGAGCTGAGAGGGAGTCCTCTTCATAATATTATTATTGGCTAGGCCTACCTCTCTTCTTCTTGGTTAGATCAAATAAGGTCTCCTCTAATTAATATATAACTATTTAGTTTAGATGCATGAACTTTATCTTGGTTAACCTCTTCATGGATCCAACATCCTCAAGTTCTAATGCAACTTGTGGAGTGTCTACTATGACAAAAACCTAGTTATCCAATATAACTAGTTGCCTTTTTTTATCCATGATGTGTTTTGAGAACCATTTGGGATATGTGCGGATGGAGGTAGTTATTGGGTTGGTGTCAATCCCTAGAAGGCAGATGTCTAAGAAACAACTATGGATGTCACTAGGACAAATGCAAAACTGGGGGATGAAATAGAAAGCATCATTCCTAAGGATGAAGAATAACTAGTGCTATCTGAAGCACTAGTTAGGAAAAAAGGAACTTTGGGGATGATAATAGTAGGCCTCTTCTTTGGTAATTAAATACCTAGCCTAGGGAAAGATCTAGGTATAATTTGAGGTAAATTATCCATTACTAAGACACTATAAGTGGATGATATGTTGAAAGGGTTGATGATGGGTAATGGTATAGTCACATGCCTAATTACAAATCTAGTGAGGGGCCAATAGGGCAAGAGTTTCATATGGTCTGGAGTAGTGGTATTACTAAATATGCTCAAGGGTTGGTTATATAAGAATGAAGGAGGTAAATAAACACACTCCTAACCTGTTACTCCTAGTTACTCCTTGATAGAAACTAGGGGAGACAACCCTAATGTTGAAATTGTTGGCATTGGAGTAGGTGTAACTACTACCTCCATTGATGATCTCACCTACATAGAGGTAACACTTTATATCTAGGAAGTTTTATTAGATGTTTCTCTTAAATTAGAATCTTTATTAATGTGTTTTTTGGTGTAATATCCCCCCTTTTCCAAAGTAGGAGAAAATGCATGCAATATTCTTTGATTAAACTGGGGTCAATCAACTTTTTTTCCTTAGTACTAGTAGCATGGAATATAAATGTTGATTCTCCTACCTAAGTATCCTTATGTTTAAAAACATGGTAAAATCATACATCTTCCAACCTTCCCTTGACCTATAGGATATTGGTAACTTTTAGTATATGATTCACTTTTATGTCACTAGTCATATTGATGAATATCTTGTCTTCATCTTCAAAATCATGATGGTATGTGATGCTTAGAGCATACCTATGCTTGATGTAGTGTTTAAATGTTATGTGTTTAGGGTCCCATTCCCTATTGGTATCTCTCTTTAGGTCAAATGTGAGCATTTGTTTAGTGGCAGTAATGATTGAGTTCAAATTTTTTGTTCTAAACTAGTCAATGTTTGATAATTGAAGATGAACGAATCCTCTTTTATTATTTTTTCACAATCCATCCACCTTGGTGAGTAGCTAAAAGGCAATCTTTTTTTCAACTAGCTTGTCTAGAAAGTCAACCTAAAGGGGATTATCTTAATTCCTACTACCCTTATTACTATACAATTTGGACATTACCAGTAGGCTCCCAAGGTGATTGAGGTTGTTCTAAATTCTTTTGATAACCTATGCATAGGCCTCTCATGGATAAAACTACACATAGTTGTTCAGAAGTGATAAATGATTATGCTCATATCCTAGTTATATCTATATATTTTTACCTCGAAAGAGATATGAGGCACTATCTACTTCATCTTGGGATCTTAATTGGTGAATTAGGGGACCTTATGGTAGCATATATTAAATCCACTAGATAGGACATCATATAAAATTAATCCCATTGGTTGGCCATGACCTTCCTAATCTAGGCTACCAAGTTGTAGTATATGATTTCTCCAAAGGGGGAATCTTATCATTATTTGTTATCATTGATAGAAGTGGAACCCACTTCTCATCTATGTGGCTCATGTATTTGGCTCCTTGTAGCTTATACATCATAACCATCTCCATCCTCATTATTTTACTAAATTGAGTGATGGGTATTTGCTTGATATTGGATTTGCATACAAACTTCCACTTTTTCTCTACCTAATACCCTAAAACTTCTCTGATGTTACGTGTTTGGAGCTATTGGGTGTCATTTTCATAATTGTAAATAATCTCTATTATAATAAGATCATAATAATCTTGAAAGGTTATATTAGATATGAAAGTAATGTTGTTACCTAAATTAAAAGACTTAATCATATTATCAACACAATTATATTGGAGAAACATTTGGTAGACTAAGTCTACGCAAGGGAAGACCTTTGGATTATATGAAACCTTGTGCAACCCTTTAAATTTAAGTACCAAGATATCTAGCCAATATTTTACATCATTGTAACATTCCTCATCATAACTATCATTTTTTATAGTCTTTTCTACATGGTAGAACAAACCATTATAGTGATTGTCTTTAGTGGCCATTGAAACTAGTGTCCCTAAAGATGATGTTTGTTTCATATGAATAGAGGAATGCAACTTGCTCTAACTTGGTGGCTTTACATGTTCCATCTTTAGCCATGGTTCCAATTTTTTTTATTAATGAGCTTGTGGATTGATTTAATGGATAAAAGATGCATAGAAGCTTCAAGCAAATAACACATAATACTTTTGAGTTATTAGCAAGTAAAAATTGAAAGTGATTGTAATAGCTTGAGTCAACAAAATTTAAACTATAAAATTTATTGTTTTAACTTAAAGATAAAAGTCATAAATGGAAAATATATTTAGCTTAATTTGATTTAAAGCCTAAGTGGCTCTTCAATTCTTTTCTAACTACTTCAAAAATCAGCCAATAGTGACTTTTGGCTTGTCCATGTGGCCTTTGATTATAGGCTTGAATTTTTCCTTGAGGTGACTTGGATTTATAACCTCCAAAAATATCCATATAAAAATTTAGTTTTAATTAAAAACTAACAATTTTTGGACAAATATATGCCACCTAGGTGACATACTTGACATGTGCTAGACACTTGGCACCCTTTTCATGCACTTCAGCCTTTTACTTTGAATATTAGGCTAACCAAGTAGATTAAAAATATTATACAAACTATTCATCTTCTATCTCGATCACTCTTATTTTATGTTTTATAGATTGACCCCTCTATTTTAGGATGATGTGGCCTTAGAACCCTACTAACTTTCCAAGTAGTAAGATCTCATTGGATCACATTATCATGCAACCTTGTTAAATGAAACTTACAATAGACCTGACTACCATGAAAAGTCACACTTTTTATATTTTGATTAGATCACTTATTTGGGTTTCAAAATTTCCATTGATTATGTTATTACCATGAGATAAGGGTTCCATGTGTCATCAACCCATTAGTTCCAACTATCAAATGGCTTCTACATGACATCCAACCATCTAAGATTTAAGTGACTAGTTTATAGGTGTCATTTTTTACTGAAATCATAGTATTGAGATACTAAACATTGCACCATAGTTATGGGGGCATGAATGTCATAGTTGAGTGACAATTGGCATGATGTGATTGGATTGCTTTATTTCAATAATTTTAGAAGGTAATCGGGGTCTTTGAAGGTTTTGAATAGACACCACATAGTGTGCCCTAATTAGGTTATAAATCCTTTGTAAGATGAAACATAATGATTATATGATATGTGACACATTCCCATTAGATCATGGGGTTGTGAGACTTGATAGATTATTAGGACCCTTGGAAGATTGAAATTGAGTATCAAGTGGCATGTTGTAATTAGATTTCCAAATTGTAAAACTTTTTGTAACTTATCTTTGAACTTGAAATGATATGACTGAGTTCCATGTGGTAGATTCCCATTGGTTCATTGAGTTACAATACTTTAGAAAATAATAGGCTCCTTGGAATATCATGCCTAAGTGCCAAGTGGCATACTCTAATTGGATCACTAGGTCATGACTATTTTAAAGGCTAAAATGTACATGATAAAGTCCCAATATTCATATGACTAAGTGACGAATGAATATGATACTTCCTCATGTAAATTTAGATTAATATGGCATATAGATTCTTATATTTTTGAATTGTAACCCTTTTCAAGATCACTTTTTAAACAAATCAGATCATTAGAAAATAAATGAGCTAGACATTAATGAAACATTTTAAAAGGTACCCAATGAATTTTAAACTTATTAAGTTTTATAAATGGTTTTTAATCATTTAGATTCAATGTTAAGGTATTTTGTAAGGTGAATAACCAAAAATTTCATAGAATCACAATTTTCCTAAAAATGGGTTGTGTTGATCTCAAAACTCCCTTCATAGATGAGTAGATGATAACAGTGTAGGTATCATAAAGTCAAATAGAACCCATGTGTTGTAATATATTCACTACATGCATCAAACTATAAATAATTCCATTCTAACATGACATTATGCATATATACAATCAAATAGGTGAAATGATAACATTTAACTCTAAACATTACTTTGGATAAAGCTTTCATATAGTTTAAAGATCACATAGATTAGTAATATTCATATACACACTCAATTAGATTTCATTTATTCCATGTATTAATGAATCTAAATAAATTCATGAGAGAATTCTCAAAATATTATTACCTTAGTGTCATTAATACCAAAATTACCAGACAAGTCATATACAAGATTTCCATGAAATTGTCATATAATAATACCATAACATTTAAATTCAAAGAAAATAAAATGAAGTAATTATATTTTATATAATAAAAACTTAAAACTAGTTATCATATTTCCTAAGTTACAATACAACCTATGTCTATTTCGAATAAGGAAATATTCAAGTATTTGATTTCTAATAGTATTTATAATAATTAAGTATTTACACATTTTATGCTAGACACACTTTTCCCCTAGGCATTATAATAAAAGGAAACACAATTCAAGAATTTTAAATTAAATCCCAAACTATTATACAAATAAAATAACCATAATGTTTATTTATTTTAAACATAAATTAATTATTTTTAATTTAATTAATAACTGATTTAACATATTATAAAATAATTAAATACATCATAGTTTACATATGAATAGATTTTTTCACTATATACAAACATTGATGTACCTTCTAACTTATCCCCCATATACATATATACTATTTATTCCCACTTATATTTATATATTTTAAAAACCCTTAGCCCCTTAATTCTTAATGGCATAATGTGTGTGTGTGTGTGTGTGAACATTTTTATAAATTATTCATAAAGAATATTGTAATGTCTTTATGTAATATATATATATATATTCCTAGCCATGGCTGGTAAAATAATATAGCCATTGGTGTCAATGTACAATGAGTAAATAATTACATTTACATAAGGAGTATTGTTTTAATAATTAATACAAAAAAAGATACAAGGCTCCATGAAGCATGAGTCTCATAAACTCTAGTATCTATGGTAATCTCAAGTGTAGTCTTCAAATAAGTACTATTGTAGGGAGGGAGAGCACCATCTGAGTGTTTTTCAACAACAACCAAAAAACATTGATCCCAAACACAATCCCCCAATTAGGTAATGCCTCTCCCTTCATAGATGGGTAGATAGTGATGATTTAAGAATCTAGAGAGACAAGCTAGTACCTATGTTTTATAAGTGTTTTATTATTTTGTAGAAACTAAGGTTTATAATCTAAACAATAAAGGGTCTAGATAAAGGGGAAATTTTCAATTAAATATAATAAATGATAGGGTTATATCAATTTGATTAAATTAATTACATAGGGGACATAGGTAACTTATCTAAAAAATATGCTGATATGACTATTTTAAAGCCTAAGAACTATTGTATAGGATTGGGAAGATGTCAAGAACTTAAATCTAGCTTTCATTTTGTGAAATAATAGGATTGATGAAATAGGACACCATAGGGTCGAGTATTATTGTCCTTTTCTACCACTATTGTCCAAACTATTTATAAAGACTTAAGTTTTATAGGTTTTATTCATTGGCCTAGTGTGATCCTGCCTATGATGTTTTGGATTCTGAATGTCAACATAGATCCTTGTAGAGTTATTTTAATCTTTAAAATCTTAGGTCTATCTACCCACATGAAACAATGAATACATCAAAATCAAAAAGGAGAAAAATGAGGCTAGGGGAAGTATGATCGCATGATCTAGAAACCATGCTAATATGATCACTACCTATATTAACCCTCAAGCTAGGGTCTCAAATCAAATGTATTTCTCCCTTAGAGAATGTGCATAATCAACATGCATAGTAGATGCAAGAATAAACTTTCACCTAGGCCCTTTTTTGATAAAATATGCAAATCTATGTATGATACAAAATTTTGAGCTATATTATTGACTAATTTTTAATTTTGTACTATGCCAATGTATTAAGTGCTAGATATAAAATTCCTTGTGAATTAATTTATATAGGAGATTCTTTATTTTGAATTTTTTGAACTTTATTCCCATTTGGTAAAATTATAAAGACAAAACAAACTTAAGGATGACGCTAAAAGGGGTTTGGGACTCCTTAAGCAAGGAAACCTAACCGTTGAGGCTCAAAGTGCAATTAGACAAGAATGCTAGAAAAGGGACACACTAGGGTCCAGTGTTATAGTCTAATCTAATTACTCTTGTCCTACAGGCTCATGACCTAAGGTGATGGAATTATCATGAGAAATAGAGTTTGGCTGAGCTAGAATAACCACTTTGAAGGCTATAGATGATTGGCTATAGACAAAAAGGTGACTCAAACATGAAATAAGAAAAAGATAAGTAAAACAAAAGACATGGCTAATGTGAATAAGGCTCATATTCTCTAGTACGAGTCTCTTATAAAAAGGACTATGAAAAGACATGATATGTGTGGTTGCTTGACCAATTTAGGGTGTATACATTTATCCCCCTTTTATTCTAGTGATGCAATGATATGAATTACTAGAGTAAAAGAAAGAAGAAGAAAGTGCATACATGAACTTACCTATATAGAGATAAATGTGTTACAAAGGGTCCAACTCACTTCCCATCTAGGGAAGTGGATGGAGAGTTGAATAGTGCCTAGAGAAAGAAAGAATCCTTGAAATAGATGCCCCTTGTACTAAATCTAGAAGTGGAATCCATGTAACATGGAGAAAGAGGGCAATGCTTTCCCCTTGTGTTGAATTTGACTAAAGATGAGGAATGCTCAAATGCCCAAAACTATTGTTTGTCCTCTATCCCACATAAACTCGTGTCATTTATAATGTATATGTAGAAATTTGTATGTTGTGAAGAGAAAAATATTTCATGCCCCCGCTCTGAATATCTGAACTAGAACTAAGAATGCTCTAAGGCCTAAAACCAATATATATCCTCTATCCCACATAGACTCATATAGTCTAGGTATGGGTAATATAATGGAACAACCATTTTATATGACCATATAGTCAAAATTAGTGAGAACCTAAGTATAGTTGGGTGTAATCTAAAACTCTAGTCAATGTGCAAGAAGAGAATGGCATGTCTTACCATTCCATCTATATAATCTGAAGTGATGAAGAACATGAACATCCATGTCATTCCCCCAGATTTAATATGCATTGGTATAATCTAGTAATATATATAACCACATGTGAAATGACTTATCCTACCATGTATTATGTTCAAAACTAGAGACCAAAACATTGTGATCTACACTATGCATGTAGTTTGTTATCTGATTTTGTAGTTATGTCATGTTGTATGAAGCTATATGTGTGAGATATGTAGTAATGTACATGTCCCAAAATCTGGTATCTAAGTCTAAATTTGTATTAAACTCACTATGAATCCATATAATCAAAACCATTATATCTGAATAGCCTATGTACCTATAAGCTAAAATCACTATGGATCCTTATGATCTAAACCACTATATCTGAATAGTTTATGTATCTGTAAACTAAAGGTATATCCCTCTTAATGTTCTAAGTAATTTTGAGTGACCCATGTAATCTAAATCACTATATATTTTGACTGATCGAAGCTAAATTTGATAATCTAATTGTTGGATATGTATGAACCATGGTGTGTCCACCTATGAGAGTGGATGAGTATGTTGGGTAGGTGTAGAAATAAGAAAAGTAGGAATGATGCCCCCGTTTGGGGAGAGGGATAAAATTTGTGATAGATGAGGTTGAACCAAAAGTGATGAACAGTGGCGTAAGTAGAAATAAGGTTAGCTTGTTGTGAATAGCTTGAGAGGCTGTTTGATTGATTAGAATGAGTTGTTCAAAGTGGAACAAGTTTTCATTGATGATGACCAAGGTGTGTGTTTTGAGCATAAGAGAAATATATATATATTCATGCCATAGTAAGTAGATGAGGTAGTAAGAGAGTGAGTTTTGAGTGATGTTGAAGGTATCGTTATCATGATTTCATGGAAGAAAATGGTTTGAGAAATAGTATTATGGGGTTTGAGTTATGGGTAAAATGGTATTTTGCTTTGATTAAGAAAGCTAGGTAATATAGGAAAGTGGATTGATTCTAAATTCATTTATGTATTGACTAGGTTGAGAATTAGAGATTTAGAGTGAGAGATATGTTGAGTATATGAGTACCTATCATGACCTAGTTTGAGTAGTTGGCAGCCCAAGTTTAGTTTGATGGTGATGTTACCTTAGTAAGTAACTAAAACACTTGATTTTTATCTATTTTAAAGCCTAATTATTGTGTTTTGGGCTCTTTAAAGTAGCCTATGAAAAAAATTATTAGTTCTAGTGCTCCTATCCTACATCTAGTGCTCTTGTCTAGGTTTTAATGCTCATATGTAAGTTGTAGTGTTCCTATCTAGTGTTGCTATCTTTTACCCAATACTATTGTCGTATATGCAAGATTTTTTGAGATTCAATTGTGTTAGTTATTGTTACTTTTATGTTGGAATTTTAGTTGGCATTATTGATTGATATATATGCTATTTTTGGTGTTTTTCAAGGTGAGATGTAGATGACATAGTTCTATAAGGGCCAAGTGATGGAGACATTAAGGCTATTACCATTATCTACTAATGAGAGAGTTATCATGGATAGGGCAAGGTTGGGTCATTTGTGTGGCCTAGGCATAGTGAAGTGGGATAGGTATCTAATTACTGCCTTATGTGAGAGATGGAATGTAGATACATGTACTATCTAGATTTTTATAGGGGGAGATTAATGTGAATTTATAGGATGTGTATCAAATTTTACATTTGTTAATTAGTGGATGGCATATGACATTGCATGATGACATGGGTTTTAATGCTATTAATCATGTGTCCTTGTATTTTGTTGGTGTACCCTCAAGTATACATCAAAGAAGGAGTGATAGTGATATGTTATTGTTAGTTATTAGGTAGTCTAGTGTTCTATGCTTGTAAAAGTGGTTGGATATTTTTTTGGCCTCATTTATTGATATAAATGGGAGTGGAGTGTTATATATAGGATGCATAAGATTGTATGTAGGGTGGAGGTATATGGCATTGTGTTCTTATGGGGTACGACTATGCTTACCCCATCTATAGTGGGATATTTATAGGTTTACACAAGAGTCATTTAGTAGTGGTGTGAGTGAAACTACCTTATTACATTATTGGGCTTATGAGTATATAGTAATTGTCTGAACATTTGGATTACTTAGGGTAGAGTGGACACCTCTACAGCCATTTTAGGAGTAGTGGATGAGTACATTAGCTATACATTCTCTTGGGATGGATCATTATAGATGAGTTTTTAGATACATTGGTGGCTCATGATATCATATGGAGAACCTATAAAGGATTTTGTGGGTGGGCTAAGGATGGAGTATAGTTATGATATATGAGGGTCAACTATTCAATACATGACCATTGGGTTGAAGTGTACAAGTGCTTTCAGTACAAGTGTATGACTAAATAGTTTGGGGTACCACAAGATGTGCCCTTGATAGCATGGGTATGGGTGAGGAGTGCATGGGCACTAATAAGGGTAGGAGCTTGTGTGAGGCCTACTAAAGCTGAACTATCACCATTACCTTTGGATGCATAAAATACAGCTATAAATATTCTTGATGTGGATGATGTTGGATGTAAAAATGTATATAATTCATAATGGGATAGGAATCAATGGGCTCCATTATATCCTATTAATGGAGGGGATGCTCTAGAGTATGAGGATCTTGAGCTGATCTAGATGATGGGTGGTAAGCATTAATGTCATTTGAATTGTGTAAAAATTTGTTTTTTTTAGTTTGTTTTTAAAGTATATAGCTAATGTAGTGTCATACTTTATGTGAAGATGGAGTGGGAGGTGCTCAAGATGAAACAAAGGTTTAGGTAAGAAGTGGAGATGATGAGTACTAAGAGACCATCATTGACTTGACACTCTGAGAGCTCACATGACATGTACTTGATGATGTGGTGGAAGAGGGTTTGATAGATTGAGTGATAGTTATGGCTAGTGTTCACACTCATTTGTTTGATAGGGATGCTATAATGATAGATACATATGTTAGGGTAGTGAGATAGAGAGAGATGAGCTAAGGGCTGAGTTGGATAGGCATAGAATTCTCCCACCCAATTTTGGATTGGTGATTATAAAGATTATGGATGATTACATGGATCTTTAGAGGTGATATGCAAACTTGTATGAGGATCATGGTTGGATATTGGAGTGAGAGAGTCATCTCAAGAGGCATGAAAAAACTTGAGGAGGTGTGGGGTCTTTGAGTGTCAGGTTGGATTATGGGACTATTAATGGAGGAGAGTGATACTAAGAGTGAGGGCTTGATACCCATTCACAATTGATTATACCTCGATATGATGTATATGTTTTGAAAACTCATTACATATATATGTGTATATTTGTTTGATTTTAAATCATGTGTATTGTGTTATGGATTTTTAATACACTGGTATATTTATTATAAATTATTGATTTAGAAATCACTGATTTGACATTGATGTTGAGGTTGCATATGTTTTGGTAGAATGGCATTTTGGGATGTAATTTTGATTGTTCATGATATGTTCAAGTGTGATGTTAGGATTCATTTCAAATCACATGTAAGTAAATAACTTTATTTTTTTTTAATTTATAAATTTATTTGGTAAAGTGAATTGGTTTAAGACTGGTAAAATGGGATATCGATAAGATCAAAAGTTGGATAATTTGGTTTGGTAGGGATGGTTACTTGGAGCTAGGAATTTTAGTTTTTAGTATAAGGGGATGTTAAAGAGCATGTTGTGTGTATCACTTCCCTAAGAGTGGATGAAGAATGAAAAAGGCTAGATCTTTGGCTCCATCATCACCCACTAAGTGAAGATATGTAATCATGCATGTGTTAATATATGTTTTGATTATGTGTCCAAGCCATTTTATTAGGTGGCTCAAGAATACAAAGGCTAGACATTTGGCTCCATCACTTCCTTATGAAGTGAAGATATGAAATGATACTAGTATGAATGTGTGGTGTATCACTATGTGAACTTTGATGGCCCATTAAATAAGTTCCCATATTGTTCATATTGTGTAGGAACATGTGCTATATTTGATATTATCGATTATATACTAAATATAGCTATGTGTGGAGACTCTACCAAATATAACCTTACTAGATGTGCAACTAAAACTATGTGCTTTGAATAAGGCTCATCTATCTATAATCATAATGTATTTTTGTATGAAATATCATTCTTTGGCCTCTATTGTGATGCATAAGACTAAATAATAGATCTGACTAGAATTGTAAATTATGATGAGGGCTCATCTAATCTAAATTATAGTGGGTTTATATATGAAATAGGTCTCTTAATACTTGGCCATAGTGAATATCTCTTAAGAAAAATACTATGTGATGTGGGTTCATCTAATCTTAATCGTAGCAATTTTTTATGTGAGATAGGACCCATAAAACTTGGCTATAGTGAATATCTCTCTAGAGTGGTACTTTTTTATAGTGCCTATGACTATGTCAGATATGTATATAGAACTAAACTATGTACTCCTTAGACTACACTACTATATGTAGGTTGCTCTCATTGTACTAGTCTCCAAACCTTCTGAGTAGGTGGGATAGGAGACTTCCTATGAGGCTCTATCCTAAAAACTACATTACTCTCATGATGAGTAAGTGATGATTCTTGTGAAGAAATTCCCTAGGATATCTCAACCATGGAAGAATGAGGACTAGGAATCCATGATGAAGGAGAACTTGATACTCCTTGTGTGAATGATATGATGTCATTATCAACACATCTATTAATGCAATCCCTAAATCCATAACCATCAT
>JARHVA010007065.1:747500-767576 GCA_037957365.1 Torreya grandis | reverse complement strand
GCTCTCTCTCTCTCTCTCTCTCTCTCTCACACACACACACACACACACACACACACAGATCACCAGCTAGGAATTATTGAGTTAGCTAGTTTGCATGGTAACCTGGACATCTAAGGTGGACTCACCTAAATCTCGTTATGGCCCTAAGTTGGACTTTCAGTTGACCATACTTTATATTTATTTATATGGTTTGAACTATTGGTCATTTAAATCATTTTATTATTATTTTTATTTGGATTTTCAGATCCAAAAATTAGAGGATCATGGAATGATTATGGTTGGTGGATTTTAGTGATTTGAATGGGGATTGATAGTCTGGGCAAGGATTTTATCTCAACATCATTCAATGCCTGAATTAAATGGGTAAGCGCTGTGGTGATTGGTGTATGGGGAAAGGAGATAGGGCACATAGGTTTTGATGACTTGGGGAAGGAGTTATAGACATAGGTGTGAAGGGAAAAGACATGACAGGGATAGAATGGATGGTAATTGGTGGTGTAAATAGACTATGCTCCACTTGGTAGACAAGATTAAAAGGTGTTGGCCCAAACTCAATTTTTTCCCTGAGATTTATGTACTGTAGTTTATGAGTTTTTTCTCTTTTTATTTAGGTGAAAGGAAAAGAAAATAGATTGAAGGGTTGGCATAGTGGAGAAAGAGGCACAACAAGGAGTTATTTTAACGTTGAGGTTAGGAAATAAATAATAAATGTTTGAAAGAAACATATGTTTCCTTTTCAATATAATACTGAATGTTAGGTAGATGGGTGTGGGAGGAGAGATGAGGATGTTTTAAGGGATAAACCAAAGAGACTACATGTGGGGGTAATGAATAGAATGTAGATGACACAGGGAGGAAGGGTGAAAAATATTTCTATACTTTGGTTTTATTGGTTTGGATCTCTTTTACTTTATGAAGCATGGTAGATAATGGGTGAGAGAAAGGGGATGGTTGGAGAATGAGAAATGTAGGGAGAATTATATTCTTACTGATCACAAATTTTGGGCATGGTGTTTATTGTTACATTTTTGTTTAGATATCTTATTACTATGGAAGTAAACCAAGTAAACCAAAGGAAACATTATATATACCCCTAATCCACAACAAATGGGGAATGATTTGTATACTTAGTTATGGAAAGAAATATTAAATGTACGATGGAAACTTTGTTTTCCTTTTTAATGTTAGGATAATGTGTTGTCAAACCTTGTATTTGCATCATATTCTATATTGCATATCTTTTTATCATATTCCCATTCACTTTTGGGCAAAGGTATAAGGATGTGATGCTAAAAACCTCTTGGCCTAGTCTTCCTTCAAATTATTATGTTGTTTCCACCTAGAATCATTCAATTAAGTGAATTAAAGATTGCATTTCTTGTGATGGGGTTTATTAGGAATATATAAATCATTTTGAAAATAAATATCCCTCCTCATTACATTAGAAATTCAACTTATAACTGCTACACTTTTATTATGTTTAAATAATTATATTTTATTCTTAAATAAAGTTGTCGTACCCTATTTATCTAGAATGAAACACTTATATGGGTTTATCTCTTACTGAATAAAAATGTATAGGGATGATTTCCCTATTTACCAAGTGTATGAATATTATCTAACCTATTACACCTGGACTAAAATATACATAAATTTGGGTCATTGTACCTTCCTTTGAGAAAATAAAAATCTATGTGTTTGATTTGGGTGAATAAAATAAATTGGTGGACTATTCTTCCTTTACCATGAATTTAATTCTTACCCTATTTCTCATACTAGAAACGTGACATGGATCTTGGCTTACATGTGGGTGTTGTAAAATAATAATATGGGTATTTATTATTTAAATTCAAATGGCTTTTTAATTATAACTGGTTCTGCTTTCTTGGTTTATTGGTTACATTTATTATGAGAGTGGGTTATACATATATTTAAATGATATGATTTTCACTCGTAAGGCAATTTTGTATTTTTATTGGGAGATTACCCTATGTGATTTATAAATATATCATAGCTACGTGTGGGGTTTAGGGGTGAAATCTTGGATGATTAGGTTAACCTATAGCTCAACATAACTTTTAATTAATCACTCTGATGATTAGTTATTTTTATTAAATAGATAAACTCAATTTTTTACTCAGGGATCATATCAGGCCATGAGACCTCATGATAATCCCATGAATACTTTATATAAATTCTTGGCTTTCAAATCGATTTTTAGTTCATGATGATTTCATGAATCCTTATGTTATCATTATGGAAAATATGGTGTAGTCCTAAAACTCATGTTGAATCTATTAACTGGTCTTATGTGTTGATTATTATAAAAGAATGATTATTTATAGACTATAATATTGTGCTAAGTATACCTTGTTTGAGTTATAATTTCCATTAATATCATATTAAATTATTGGTTGAATGTTGTTGTTGTATAATTGTTCTTTAACTAGGCTTAAATAGTTAAGTTGTAGTGTGTGCTTATGAGCATGGGATATGGACTGGTTGTTTGGATATTTATAGGTTGACCATAAACTTGGAGGTTTTCCAAGTTTGGTATTACCAAATGCTATGGACATGGATTTGGTATATGAATCCATCACTATGACCTTCTAATATCCTGCAATGGATTACCCCCACTCTTAATTTATAGAAATATCATTACTTATTTACTTTTGTCTCATCTTGGGATGACATTTATTTAGTCACTTGCTTATTTTGCTTTCTACACTGTTTATTCTTCCAATGTCTTTGGAACCCCAAATTGATTAGAATCCTTTCCTAATCCTAGGTTTTTAAACCACCATCCAGCTAATGGATGGGATGGCAAGGGCCACTGATGGTTGGGATCATAGGGTTATTGATGAGGTTTTGTTTCATATATATTCATGTTCTTTATTCCTCTTGGGACACTCTTGATGATGGAATATAAACTAAGTATGTTCATTGCTATTTATTGTACTATTTGATGCACTTTTTGACATTAATTGTAGAAATGTATTATGTTGATTTACATTCTACTTTTGGATGCCTTACTTGTAAACAGTTATAGTAGTTGCTATATGAAAATGAATTATAGATAGACATGATAATCCATTACATAGGATTTAATATGTGTAAGATTACTTTATGTTGTTTACCATATGGAAATTGTGGGTATGTTATAAAATAAATTGACTTGAAGTAGAAATTGTAAATTTCCACCTTTACTTATGAAGTTATATTGTCTCATTTATGATGAAGGTTTGATGTTAGAGATTAATGTTGTGGAAGTTAATTTTAAATCCTATGTTTTGGTTTCTTAACCAATATTTATATATAAATGGTGGACCTTGATATTTAATATTAATGGTAATGGTAATTCAACAATTGGTTGTAAGACATTGCATATATAGATTGTGAAATGAGGAAAATTAGGAACATGCAATATAAATATTGTTAAATTTATTCATATTCTTTTACATATCATAAAATTTTCTTGTTATGCCATGATTGGTCATGCTATTGAAATTAGGTCTATTCTTTGGATGATAAGTTCTCATTACTAATTTAGGTCTAGTCTTTAATAACATTCCTTAGAAAAATTATTTAGTACATGGATTGATATGTAATTGGTTATCTTGTCTTGCTAAAATATGAGTTGTGCATGTACTATGCCTAATATTGGTCATCAATGTTTAGATTTATTAATGAGGAAATATTAGTATGTTTTATTTCCCTAGCATTGGTAACTATGTTGTATATGATATTTGGTTCTAAATTCTTACCATTGGCACTTTCCCTCTTTGTAGTGGCTATTATAAATACTATAAAATATATGTTTGACAATTTTTTGGTATGCTCAATTTCCAATTAGTTTTTTGAGCTATTAATCACTTCATCCATTTGAGGGATGCTAAAACTAGGTTACCATTATGTCTTTACTAGTAACATTAGAGCCAGCATTAATCTTGTTGTGGATTGTTTCTAACCATTATATATGCAAACCATATATATAATGTGTGTGTGTGTATATGTATATATATATATATATATATATATATATATATATATATATATATATATATATATGAAGTAATAACAAGAAAATAATCAAATTTATGAAGTGATGGGTTCTTTTGTTAAATTTATAAGATAGAAGAACCTGATGAAGTTATATTTACTTACAAGTAATTATATAACTTGTTGGTATTGGTTTTTATCACATCCATAAGAAGGATTATTATATAAAAGAGGTCTTAGCCTTATCTTATATATATATATATATATATATATATATATATATATATATATATATATATATATATATATATATATATATATGAAGCAATAACGAGAAAATAATCAAATTTATGAAGTGATGGGTTCTTTTGTTAAATTTATAAGATAGAAGAACCTGATGAAGTTAGATTTACTTACAAGTAATTATATAACTTGTTGGTATTGGTTTTTATCACATCCATAGGAAGGATTATTATATAAAAGAGGTCTTATCCTTATATACACTCTTCATATGAAAAATTTAAAGGAATAATATTTCCGTAATGAGTTACTAGTTACATTTTGTCTTGTAAGAGGCTAGAATTCTATTATGGTTCATATATTTTATGGTAAATATAATACTAAAATTATATATGGTTGTATGATTTCTCTTGTGGGATAATAAGTGTGAGTTTAGAGTTATTAATTACATTAAAAAGGATTTATTGTTTCTTGTGTTAATAACATATGTAATATCTTGAAGATTTTGTGATGGCATGCTAAACATTAGTTGGATTATTTTGACTCTTTGTTATCTTTTGATCATAGAACGTTTAGTAGTTAGCCTATAAGATAGATGAACGTGCATGGGATATGTTGTAGAGATTATCTTGAATTGATTTTCTATTAACTAAACACTAGATGGAAAATCTTGGAACTCTACATGATCTTCATATTGATATAATATCTGGCTGAAAATTATCATTGAGTCTATAGCTGACCATATATCATTGATATGGTCTTCCTTATGAAGTTGTGATCATTATCCATTATTTGGTGTTTTTCATAATAGACATGATTAGAAGTATTGGGTATCGAGTGATGTTTTGATGAATGTGTAATCCTTATCTTGATCTTGTATGTGCATAAGAAAGTGATTTGGTTTCGGATCACAAACTGGTGTGGTCAACCCATGCAAAATGTTGTTTTCAATATTATAATGTAATTTCAAAGAATTTTTTTTGGATTATTTCATCTAGTATCAGAGCATGTACTAAAGGTTTTGGAATTATTTTGATGCATTGAACTAATTCATAACATGTTATTTAGATGTTGGTTGAGATGTGTGGTTGTGCATACCCTTGCAAAAGGTTTGTGTTTTGCATAATATACTTTGGTTGGCTGTAAATACAATTAATTTGGATATGGTTTTACTTATGGAGGATTATTTTATCTGTATTTATCTGTATGCCCTTTGATGACTTAATGTCACCTATATGTCTATGATTATCTTACTAAGACTGTAGTGTAACCTCGTATGATTATGTGCATACTAAATAATGGATAGATCTATATTCCTTGTATAGACTCATATATGTCTTATATGTTTGAGAAGGATGTGTTGTGATATTTATAAAGGAACTTAGACTCTTTGTTGAGTTAAATAGTAATTAGTTTATTCAAGCTTGAAGTGCTGAAATTTACTACATTATGGAATGTATGTGTGTGTGAGGAAATCAGAAAATTTATGCAATGTCTTTGTGATGCTTAACCATAGACTTGGTTGGGAAAACCGTTCCCTCATTGAGTTGTATTGGGGAAAGCATCACCTATAAACTATTGACTTGTATGGGTCAGTCGATGGAAGATTGGTGATAATCACTTCACCCTTAAAATTAAGGAAATTATGTTTGTTATCTATTGTTGACTTATATGGGAAAGTCATCAGTAGATGATTAGAACATTATGACCTCAGTAAGACCAAGGGTTTGGGTCAAACCTAGAGGGATGTATTGGGTGAGAGTGTTTGATTTACTTGTGTAAATCAACGAGGCTTGGGATCTCTGATTTTGAGGGAGCATATTGAGGTAAATTAAGATCTTGATATTATTTATATATTTGGTCTCTTCTGAATTAGATAGAGAAGTATGTGGCTTCATAAATCCAAAGGAAGAAAAGTAAATAAGTGTGTGGAGATGTTTATTTCTTATTTTACATGTTTGATGTTATTATGATCATGGATATGTTTACATCTATGATGGTTATTGCATCATGGATAGGTTGATTTCCTTGAGGATGTCATGTTGACCATGGACATGTTATGCCCATGAGGATGTTTATTTTGATTATGGGTGAGTTTTGCATCCATGAGGATGGCTATTTGAAAACTTAGATATGTTTTTCAACTCATGGGATGTTTATTATGATATAGATATGCCCTACATCCATGAGAACTTTTATTTTGAGTTCCATTAAACTTGTTGATTATGAAAAGTTATAATTTTTATGGTAGTGCTATACCATTCACCCCATCCCTTGGTTAATTCAACCCTTCCCTAAAATCGATGTTGTGTCAAAGAAAGCATTGTTATTTAATCATTAACATGTTGTATTAACTCAATTGAAATAATAGTGATATAATCTTGTTGTTGGAATCATAAGATAATGCCTTAGTGGCCATTGATAGCTTACATGAATGAACTATCCAATGATGCTAAGTTATATTATCTTGGGAGGTTCAAGGGTGTGGTTTGAGCCTGAAGGATCTAGTATGTAAGTGTTAATTACTTGGTTGGGAAAGTCAGAGAGTTATGGGATCTCTTATTATTATCAGTTATTATGAGCCATCTATCTATGATGTGTGAACATTGTTGGTAAATTTTTGAAATCTCATGGACATAGATTTTATAAGCCTTATTGGAACAAGAGCTTCCTAAAATGAAGGTGATTATGATTTGAGATCTTATGGACTGATTATGTATTTTATATGATGGATATTTGGTGTCATTTAGATGGCATCTAGAAACCAAGTTACCTGATGGGAGTCATGTACCCTTGTGATTCACCATTATGTGAATTATTTATGATGATGTGAAAGTACCTTAGCATAACTATTGAAATGCCTACGATATGTATGTGTGACCTAGCTTCATGTGTTTCCTCCTTGTATATTAAATTATTATATGTTGTGTAGTTACTTCTCATTGATTATGTTAGATCATGTAAATTTATGTCGTTACTATACTTTGTGCAATAGTTGACCTTATGGAATTTCACATACTTGTATTGATATATTAACTATTGTTTGAGAATCCTATATACATGTTTGTATATTTTTAACTGTAAAATGAGATTATGATGAATAATCACTATGTAAGGGAGTCTACCACTTCAAAATTTGACCATGTGCACCATTAGCTGCGGTATGCTTTCAAATTTTTTGAATGAGCATGTTGTGATATTATGACTATAATCTATCCATGTGATGTGTTTCTCCTTATTAAAACCAAATTATATTGATTAAATCTACCAAGGTATAATGTTGTGTTATGTGATGTAATCTCACATCACTTCTCTAGTATTGAGTATTAGTAGTAGTATAAGGTTGAGGGTAGAGAAACACTACATCTATAAATATTTTAACTAGGTATCGGTCAGGAATTGGAGTTTGTCATAGGCTAAAAATCAACTTTTCTCCTTTGCATGAGTAGCCATATGATTCACTCAGGGTGGGCACCATGTGTGCCACTAGTTGGTCATGGGATCTTAGTACATAATGGTCACTTTATGGATTGGGCATTCCTTTAGCCACTTCTTAGGGGTTGTGGTAAAAGAAACCCTTATGAATTATATTATTTTACCTTTGTGAATCATTAACTGGTCCTAAAATTTTGACATTTATGAAAAATCAATAAGGTTGTACTTGCTAAAATGTGTCAATGTGTTGGCCTATAGGGTAAACATGCTTTGGTTAAGGTATTATATTTTTATACCTATTAGAAATATTTTGAATTGAATATTTATATATCATTTTGATGCATGACTAAAATTTATGCTCATTTTTGCTTTGATAGATCAATACTAAGTCTTGATCAGGAAGTGTTTAAAATCCTAGGTACCCACTTGACTCTTGGATAGAGTGATGAAAGTTGGGTGATGCCCTTAGATGGTTATTTTTTGATGGTGGGATTGGTAGCCCTAGACCATCATGAAAGATTTTGTATGTGTTGGATAACATTATGTAAGACTTTGGGTTGCATGTGATGCATGGTGTGGTTTCTTTAATATTCAACGTGGTTATTGTGAGACACTACACTAACCTTTGAATGGTTGCTGATGTAGTGGATTAATAATAAAAATATGGAGTACTACCCTTATGATATGATATTTTTTTAATAAATCTTATTAGGATTATTTTTGTGGCATAATGTTTTAGTGGAATATTTTGTTCTCAATTTCTGGTTATGGTTGTAGTCTAGTGGGACTAGATGATTGTGTTTATTGACCTCATGTTACATGTCTAGGTATGTTGACATCATTTTTTGTCTTGTTGTTATATGGATATATTTATTTTATTGGAAGTGCCTATATCTCTTTTTATTGGAAAGTATTTTAAGGTGTGTATAATTATTTTTTCTTGGAATGTTGTTTTCCTATTATGTTAATTAATAACCTTCATTAAATGGCAGGAATGATTAATAACTGTAGTGATATATGGGAAGCATTGCTAGTTGTTTCTATGCAATTGTGATATTTAAGGACATTTTTGGTTTGGTGAACCTGTTGTGGCTAGTTTTTCAAAATTTTAATGTTGTTGATGGCCTTTTTAAGGCATACAAGTGGAAGAGTTCCAATCAAGTTAGGAGACTTGGTGGAATTTTTTATTGTGATAGTGTTGTTTAATTGCTATTTTTCCCTTTTAGTATCATGAAGGACATGTGAAGTTAGGAAGGAAGCCATTACTTGGCTTAATGAATTGTATAATGTGGTTATCTTGATGATAGTAGATATGAATACCAGTGTGATATGATTATTGAATGGATACCCCATGATCGGTGGAGATATTATGTATAAGTATTGATTAGTTTAGTTGGATTTTTTTAGAGAATTTTGTCTTTAACAATTGATAGTCACCAAGATGGATCCTCTTTAAGGAGGGGAGGATGTCATGACTTGACCTGGTATCCCTCTATAAGCATTTTATTATAACATGTTTAAGCATTGTTTCTACCACTAGACTGATGGTTGTTGGTGTTGGACTTGTTTCATTTGGTATGATGTGAGTTTTTTAGGTAGGTAGTGTGGTTAGGCTATACCATCGTTGATGATGCTCACATTTGGATTCATTTTACCTTGACATACTTATACCACTTCTATTGGATTCATTTATACTAATATATATACTAGTTTAGCTTAGTACATTATTATTTTATGATTATCCAAGGATATCATTAGCTCGTGTATGGCTGACTTATGATTTACTTTTGTCTAGCTAGATAGTACTGATGGATTTTGGTACATTCACATGTTGACTATAGGTTGATGGATATGTTATGTTAATTCATTAAACTTGATGATATATGGACTAGATGATGTAATTAATTATTTATTATAATTTTATATTACTTCATTTACTATAGATCAAATACATGTGATGCATAATCAATTTTTTTAGGTACCTGATGTGAGATAAGATGGATGATGCTATCAACACATAGGATGATGAAGTAGTTCTTGAGCAGTCGATTGGTTTTAAATAGGTATACATGTGTTTTTGATTTGGTCTCTTGCCATCAAATAATTATGTCATTTTCATTTGTGTAATCACTTTTTGTTTCATGATTAGTCATGTTATTGTTTTTATTGTCTACCAATATGTTATTGGTTAGTTTTGTTTTTCCTACTTGTACTCCACATTTCTAATCTCTCTCTCTCTCTCTCTCTCTCTCTCTCTTCTCTCTCTCTCTCTCTCTCTCTCTCTCTCTCTCTCTCTCTCTCTCTCTCTCTCTCTCTCTCTCTCTCTCTCTCTCTCTCATATCACAAAAATATCCTCATGGACAACACTTGGACTTTTAGTTGACCCCCCTTTTATATTTATTTTTATTGTTCAAACCATTATGCATTTTAATCCTTTTATTTTATTATTATTATTATTTTTATTTCCAAATCCAAAACTTAGAGGACCATGGAATTATTAAGGTTGGTGTATTTTAGTGATTTGAATGGGGGTCAACAATTTGGGAGAGGATTTTGTGAAGGGGAAAGGAAATGAAGGGATGGAATAGAGGGTAGTCAATGGTGGAAGGAGACTATGCTCCCCTTAACAACAAAGACAAAAAGGCATTGGCCCAATTTTTTTGTTTGATCTGAGATTGTTTTACTACAGCTTGGGAGTTTTATCTCCTTTTAGTTGGGAAAAGGAAAAAAAAGAGTGAAAGGATGGTGTAGTGGAGAAAGAGGTACACCGGGGATTATTTTAACTTTGAGGTTGGGAAAGAAATAATAAATGTACGAATGAAAAAGATGTTTCTTATTTAACACAAGACCAAATTTTAGGCAGAAGGGTGTGGGAGGAGAGACAAGGATGATGTAATAAAAAAAATAGAGAGATAACATGTGGGAAGAATGAATAGCATGTATAAGATGCAGGGAAGAAGGAAGAAAAATATTTTTGTACTATGGTTTTGTTGGTTCAAATCTCTTTTACTCTACAAAGAGTGGCAGACGATGGGTGAGATAAAGTGGATGGTTGGAGTATGAGAGATGTAGGGGGAATTATATTCTTACTACCCATAGATTTTGGGCATCGTATTTATTGTTCTTTTTTTGTTTGGATATCTTATTATTATGGAATTAAACTGAGTAAATCAAAGGAAACATTATATCCTCCCCTGATCCATAGCCAATAGGGAATGCTCTATATACTTGATTATGGAAAGAAATAGTAAATGTATGATAGAAACTATATTTTCATTTTTAATGACAGATCAATGTGGGATCAAATGGTATTTTCCTCATATTTTGTATTTTAGCTTTTTGGCTTGAATTCCTATTCGTTGTTGGGAAGAGCTGCAAAGATGTGATGACAAAAAATTCATGTCCTAGTCTTCCTTCTAATGGTTATGTTTTTTTCTCCTAGAATTATTCAAGTGAATTACACATTAAATTAACTATGTTGGGTTTTATTGGAGTATATAAATATTTTTGGAAATAAATATGCCTCATCGTTGCATTAGAAATTCAAATTATAACTGTAACATTTTTATTGTGTGTGAATAATTATATTTTGTAGGTAAACTAAGTTATCATACCTTATTTATCCCAAATTTAACACTTGTATAGGTTTATTTCTTTCTGAATATAAACATCTTGGGATGATTCCCATTTTTACCAAGTGTATGAATATTACCTAACCTATTACGTCTACACTGAAGTATACATAAATCTAGGTCACTGTACCTTCCTTTTAGAAACTAAAAATATGTGTATTTGATTTGAGTGAATAAAATAAATTGGTGGATTGTTCTTCCTTTACCATGAATTGAATTCTTACCTTCCTCACACTAGAAAATGTGACATGAATCTTGGCTTACACATGAGTGTTGTAAAACAATAATATGGGTATTCATTATTTAAATTTGAATGTGTTTTTAATTATAAATAGTTCTACCTTCTTGTTTTATTGGTTGTGTTTATTATGGGAGTGGGTCATATATATTTAAACAATATGATTTTCCCTCTTGTGGTAATTTTATATTTTCATTGGGAGATTCCCCTGTGTGATTTTTAAACATGTCATAGGTATGTGTGGGGTTTATGGGTGAATCCCTTGTTGATTTGGTCAACCTTTAGCTTATCTTAACTATTAATTAATCATTCTCTGATGATTGGTTGTTTTTATTAAACTGATAAACTTGATTTTTGACTTAGGGATCATATGAGGTCATGAGACCTCATGATGATCCCACAAATTCTTTATATTGATTCTTGTCTTTCATATATATTTTTAGGTCATGAAGGTTGCTTGAATACTTATGTTATCATTATGTAAAATATGGTGTGTGTCTAGAATTCATGTTGAATGTGTTGATTGGTATTATGAGTTGACTAGTGGAAATGAATGATTATTTATAAACTATAATATTTTGCTAAGTATACCTTGTTTGTGTTATAATTTCCATTGTTATCATATTAAATGATTGGTTGAATGTTGTTGTTATTGTATAACCATCCTTTGACTAGTATTAAATAGATAAGCTATAGTGTGTGCTTATGAGCATGGGATATGGATTGGTAGTTGGGATATTTATAGGCTCAAAATAATCTTGGAGGCTTTTTAAATATGGTATTATCAAATTTTATGGACATAAATTTGGTTAATGAATTCATCACTATGGATTTTAAATAGCTTGCAGTGGATTAGACCCACTCCCACATAGTTGAAATTTCATTACTTGTTTACTTTTGTCCCATCTTGGGATGATGTTTTGTTAATAACTTGCCTATTTTTTTTCTGCATTATGCTAGCTCTTATAATGGATTAGAAACTCTGACATTCTCATAATCCCTCCCTAACCCTAGTTTCTAAAATCACCATCTAGTTGATGGATGGGAACATAGGGTTGGTGATGAGGATTTATTTCATATATGTTCATGTGATTTATTCCTCTTGGGACACTCTTGATGATGACCTATCAATGAAGGATGATCACTATTACTTATTACACTATGGAATGCACTTCTTTACATTAATTACAACAACATGTTATTCTGATTTATATTCTACTTTTAGATGCCTTACTTGTAAATAGATATAGTAGTTTCTAGCCAAAAATTAATTTTGGATAAACAAGATAATCCATTACATATATTTTAATATGTTCAAGATTAATTTATGTTTTTTTACCCTATTGACATTGTGGGTATGTCATTAAATAAAATGACTTGAATTGGAATTTGTAAATTTCTGCCCTTACTTATGAAGTTTTATTATCTCATTTATGATCAAGGTTTGATGTTAGATATTAATGTTATGGAAGTTAATTTGAAATCCTATGTTTCGGTTAATTAACTAATATTTGTATATGAGTGCTAGAACCTGATACTACATAGCAATGATAATGGTAATTCAACAAATGGCTATAAGACCTTGCATATACAAAGTGTGAAATGAGAAAAAATAGGAACATGCAATATAGCTATTGTTCAATTTATTGATATTATTATACTTATAATAAAATGTTCTTGTTATGCTATGATTTATCATGATATTGTAATTAGGTCTATTCTTTTGATGACGAGTTATGATTACTAATTTAGCTATAGTCTTTAATAACATTGGTTAATAAATTCACTTACTACATGGATTGATATATAATTGGTTATCTTGGCTTGCTAAAATCTAAGTTGAACTTGTTGTATGCGTAATATTGGTCATCAATGTTGAGATTTATTGATGAGGAAAGATTAGTATGTGTTGTTTCCCTCACATTGGTAACTATGTTTTAGTTAATATCCGTTTCTGACTTTTTACCATTGGTACTTTCCCTCTTTATATTGGCTATTGTAAATGCTTTAAATTCTATGTTTGATGATCGTTTGGTATGCTCAATTGCCACTTAGTTGTTTCATAATTGTAAATCACTTCATCCATTTGAGGGATGCTAAAATTAGGTTACCATTATATCTTTACCAATAACATTAGATCAAACATTAAGTTTGTTGTGGACTATTTCTAACCATTATGTACTCAGCCCATATATTTATTGTAACATGAAGAAATAACAAGAAACTAGTCAAATTAATAATGTGATAAGTTATTTTTTTGAATTTCCAAGATAGAGGACCCTGATGAAGTATGATTTATTTACGAGTAATTATGGAACTTATTGGTGTTGTTTTTTATCACTTCCATAAGAAGGATACATATATAAAACTGGCCTTATCCTTGTTACACTCTTCATATGAGAAATTGAAAGGAACCATATTTTGATAATGAGTTATTAGTTACATTTCGTCTTGTAAGAGGTTGGAATTATGTTATTATTCATATATTTTATGGTCAAATTGTTTCTACAGCTGTACAATGTTGTGTGATCATTCTTATAGGCTAATAAGTGTGAGCTTTGAGCTATTCACTAAATTAAAAAGGATTTTTTGGGTCTTGTGTTAATGATATATGAAATACCTTAGACATTTAATGATGGAATATTAAACATTGATTAGATTATTATGACTCTTTACTCTTTTTTCATCATTGAAGGTTTAGTAGTTAGCCTATAAGTTAGATGATTGTACATGGTCTATGTTGTATAAATTATCTTGACATGATTTTATATTGAATAAACACTAGATGGGAAATCTTGGAACTCTACATGATGTTCATATTGATATAATAGTTGGCTAAAAATTATCATTGAGTCCATAGTTGACCATATATGATTGATATTGTGGTCCTTATGAAGTTGTGATCATTGTCCATTATTTGACATCTCGCATAATAGACATGCTTGGAAGTATTGGTCATCAGATGTTATTTTTATGAATGTCTAATCCTTGTCTTGATCTTCTATGTGCATAAGCAAGTGATCTGGTTTTGCATCATAAAGTGGCATGGTGAGCCCAAGCATAATGATGTTTGCACTCTTATAATACAATTTCAAAGAATTTTTTTTAGGGGTTGTTCATAATATTATATGTTGCACACCTTCCTATACATATATTTGTTTAGAAATAAAAATCATAAATAATATTCACTAAACTAAAAGAAGATATAAATACTTTGTTAAAATAATAGAAGCGCAATACCAATAATCATGGGTCTCTTTGAAGGTTTCCCTTTGAGCATGAATTTACATAAAATATTCAATATTTATGATATTTCCTCTTACATAAAATATTAAATATCTATGATATTTCCTCTTACACAAACTTTCTATATAAATAAATATGTTCAAGATAAACTAATACATTCCATAGCTAATAGGATAACATAAAAATCATATAGGCCCACGATTTATTAATAACACCTAATTAAAAATTTTAAAATTTAAGATTAAGTGGTCATATATCTTATTTATGGGTGAGGAAAATAGATCAGTAAAAGTATACTAAGTCACTATGAACTTAAGGTTGTTGGCTTAAAACCTTCACCCTCACTAGCTTACCTTACTTGCAACAAAGTTTATTAATAATAGGTAGTGGTTATAATAGTATTTGAATGAAGTCAGACCCCTAACCACATCTATAAAATAATGGATACATAATAAATTTCCTTATACAAAAATAAATATAAAGACACTCTAAATATACATTTGCATTTTGGAAATAGTTTTTAAGTACTCTACAATATTTTAGACTTATTAATTTTGATATATACATACATATACCTTTTATTACATCCTAATAATTTAAATGATGATTATAAAAGAGATCTTCATGTTTTAAAATATAGTGTAAGGTGGTATAAGAGCACACCATGACACACTAGGGAGAGCTTAGGAGAAAAATCCAAAGTATCATAACCTAGGCAAAGGATAGAAACAAGTCACTAAGTCATAAATTCATAAAAAGAAATAAATGTTATGTAATAATAAAAATGATAGGTGGAGGATCCATATCATCAAGACCCCATCTTGATCTTTGAAAATCATTTCCATCTAGAATAGGCTCCCAGCCAATAACTCGGGCAGTGTCCATATCATCATTTGCTTATGTCTAAGTGGGTGAGAGAGACATAGAGATCTTGGGGAACTTATCCAACACTCTTGTATGGCCTCCAAGTGGTGTCTCCCAAAAATTTAGGTGTAGAGGATGATGATTTCCCTAGCTATCTGGCCCAGTAGAATAAGGAGGTGGTGGATGCCTCCTTCATTGCTACGTACGAAGGGGAAATGCACTAGTATGGGGTGCCACTGTGAGAGAGGCACCTAGAATGGCTATTAAGATTCCCACCATGTGGTAACTGAGGCACTCTATTATCCAATCTAAGATACTTGGGTAGAGAAGTCTAAACTTGAGACATAGTATAAGGAGCATCTCCCCAATAGGAGAGGAGTTCCTGAAGATACCCAAGCTCCATAACCACTTTATTGGCTTGGACATGAATCTACAATAGAACGTTGGAGATGATAGAATATTTATTCAAAGTAGAAAAATTATAATCTATAGAAGCATGATTAAACACATCATTATTTCTTTGTTTCCAAATCCAAAAGAGAATTTCCAGTCTAAAACTATGCCAATATTGCATGTATTTGAAGGGCATTGTGGGTTTGTCTCCAAGGAGAATATGCTACCAAAGGAAGAATTTAAGTTGGAAAGGCTTAAAAAAATCAAAGATCCAAGTTTAGACCCTTTGAGATTTGGAATACTAACAGATGAGATGAGGAAGCATCTCAATGTGGTCATAGAAAGGAAAAGTAGGAAGGTGGACTCCAAGTTGAATGAGCTTTTTGCCAATAGGTAAGTGTTGGTGCAGTATACATCAAGAAAAATGAGAAATATTAGGCTCCAAAAAATCCCCCAATATACTGTTGAAGTGAAAGATCAACATTTTAATATATGAGTGCAGCCCTCAATGGGAGTTAAGATTGTCAACCACGTGTAAATGGGGGTTAGACATACATAGACAAGCTAAGGAGTGTAATTATGAAAAGGGGTTCAACATACTATTTCCAGTCCTTCCATCATGGTTGAGTGGAATGAATCAAGATTTTATAGAGCATGAAATATGGGATGGCATTAAGAATCTCCTGGTAGGATTCCTAGTCCTTATTGGCTAATTGAAATTTATCTTTTACCTTGTCCCAAGATATTCAAGAGTATGAATGTCTGCAGAAGATATTATAGACAAAATGAATTCCTTTGCAATAAAGTTTGATGGCATTGATTCAAGGGACTTATAATAGGGCCACTTCATTGCAAGAAAAAATAGGAGACCACTACAAAGAGTGGGAGTTAACATAGAGCCCATTAATAAAACTGAATCCATTCCAAAATAGTCACGTCTTAATATTTTCTCAAGCCTTTCAAATGATTTTGGCTATAAAGGACCTAGTGATCTAGATGAGAAACTAGATGACTATTAAATTTGGGAAGTTGAGCCCTTTACATGATTTGTTTCCCTTGGGCAATCCTGAGGAGATATAGTGTCTGAATAACACCTTCCAGGATTTTAGGCCCTCAATGTCCTACACAATCCATTAGGCACATAAGGCAGTTCCTTGTCAAGTTATGTTGATGAGTCCTATCCCTCTTGCTTCTTGCGTGAGATATAAATATTCCTAGGCCACCCTTTAGAATCTTTTACCTTGTGGGGAATTGGCCCAAAGGAAATATATGATCAATTTCTCCAAGTTTTGGTATGATATTTTAGAAGGTACCCAGCATGATGAGTAGTACACATGGGTGGATGCAAGAATTTTTTAGTATATTTGAAATTTTCTTTCCATTGAAAGAGACTTGGTTACCCAATAATTTAGTTTCTTCGTAACTCTATCAATAACATATTACTACGGTAAAGATGGTGAAGCATCAAAAGTAAAGGGGATGCCAATAAATTTAAATATTTTTCATTTTATATCCACTTCCAAATAAATTTATTAGCCCACGTTGGTAGAGGGAGGTATGATTGACTGTAGTAAAATATTTTTTCCATTGGATGTTGGATCTAGAGGCCAAGTAGAAGGTATCAAGACACTGTAATGCATTTTTCACACTAGCTTCATCTTCAATGAGATTAAGGAAGAAGTCATCTACAAAGTGGTCACTAATAAATTGCATATATCCATGTAGATTAGCTACATCGAGAGGAAGTTAAAACCATTAACAAGGCCATTAGCTTGGTTACTTCTAAGAATATATCCAAAGTACTCATCTACAAGAACACACAAGGTGGGAGCTAGAAGACACCCCTGGGGAATGGAATACAATAATCCAAATTGATCAAAGGTAACTCCATTAATGAAAAAGATAGTCAAGGCATAAGAAAAAAAAATCTGAATAGTTTAAATGAAGATGGGTCCAAAACCCAAAGCTCAAAATATGGCTAAGATAAAAGTCCATTGGATGTGATCGTAGGCTTTTTTAAAGATAATTTTGATGAACATAGATTGTTTCTTAGACCATCTAAACCAATTCATCCCTTTATAGATAACAATGATGTTATCCAAGATATAATAGCTTCTATTGAAGCCCATTTGTTATAGACAAATAATAAAAGGTATCATATTACATAGATGGATTCCAGAGCCTTGGCAATAATTTTATAGGAAACATTCAGGAGGGTGATGGGTCACCAGTTCTAGATCAACTCAAGATCTCCCTTCTTAGGTATGAATTTGATATTTCCTATATTTATATTTTTACCAAGTGAAGGTACGTGAAATGCTTCTTGATAAACCTTATGCAAATCACTTCACACAAGATCTCAAAGAGTTTTGTAGAATTCATTGGGGAAGCCATCCATGATAGAGTATTTGTCATAAGTAATGTGAGATAATAATTTATGAAAATCATGAATAGTGAGGGGCCTATCAGAAATCACCCACTGGCTAGGACTGAGTTTACATGACCACTGAAAGGCATTGTTAAAGGGCAGCCTCACACTCATCCAAAGATGCTTGATATTTGAATACCTGTTGATAATGGTTGAAAAAATCTTGTATAATCTATGGATTCTCTATGAGTCTGTTACCAGCCTTAGTAATGAATTTTAATAACTACTTTACATTTTTGGCTCACAACAATTGAAATAGCTCCTTAGAAGCTTTGTCGCCTATTTTAAGCCAATGAATCTTGGCTTTGATTTGGTATCTTTGAGCATTGTAGTTATATATAGTTTAAATTTTATGCCTCAAGGAAGTAACTCTCACCTACAGGATCTCATTAAAGGGATATTTTTTTGGAGCTAGAGTCACATGGCTTAGTTCTGAGGTAGTAGCAAAGTAAGAGTGTCTTTGAATTTTGGCAAGTTGGTGACCATAGATCCACAGAAAGTGGAAGGTCCTTTTGATGGCATCATCCCACTAGAGAATCCACAATTTTCTTGGAAATGTCATTAATCTAAATTTAAAACTATGTTAATGTGTGCAACTATGGGCCCATACTTGAGCAAGGAGGTGTTAAGGAAGAATTGTATTTTATGGACATTGCGTTTCATGAATTGCCATGTCACATGAAACAAAATGGGGGAGTTTTTGAAAAGCCCAAAATATTATAGTGACTACATTAGATAAAAAATGTCATTATCAAAGGAGAAGTATAGTTGGGTGGACATCATTGACCTATCTAGATGCTTCAAAATCTAAGTGGGGCCTTCCATGGAATTACTCCAGGTGTACCAAACACTATCTATAGGGTGACATGTTAAATTAGGTTGTTAAAGGCCCCATTTAGTGCACATATAAAACCACATCTCCATTTCACCAAATTCCCACCTCATCAGTAAGTGGCCCATTTTGTCCTTCAAAGATGCCACCATATTAAAGTCACCACATAATAGCCAATGGGCATTAGGGAGATCATCCACTATCAATCACCATAAATGGCTATGCTCTAATTCATCATTCAAGGCATAGATATTAATAAATCCAAAGGAGTTACTTTGAATTCTAAAAAGAGCCCAAACTGATGAGTTGATGGGGTCCATACCATATTGCACTAAGTGTGTCTACCACCTTCAAGAAATGAATGTGATCACCCATCCACATCCTAAAACATAGTTAATATGAATAATGATGTGATTTTTTTAGATGGAATTATTTACAAATGTCAATACAAAATATGCCACCTTGACTAATTGTAGATAGAGAATGTCCATCTCAGGAAATTTCTTTCTAAAATCATGCGTAAAATACTTTCATTTTAGATTTGTGAGACCCTGAACATTCCATGAAAAGTAATTCATAGATGACAGGTGTCAAAGGAGATGTCCTCTAGGTCCATCCCTTCCAGGGAATCATATTGGTTCTATAGAAAGTGCCCACTATTGGCACTCAAGAACTCATATTTTTTCCTCAAGTTATGGTTGGCAAAAAATTCTCCTTCTTCTACCTTGTTAGTCCTCTAAGGAGGGATATGAGAGAATTTGGGCATATC
>JARHVA010007065.1:735000-740000 GCA_037957365.1 Torreya grandis | reverse complement strand
CAATGGATTCAGATAGTAGGTCCTATATTATGGCATTTTTATAAATTATGGATTGAATTTAATAGTGAAACAAAGAGACAAACATGAGAAAAACTAACTTCAAGATTCAAAAATGTCATTAGCTCTCATTAGATAGAGAAGTGTCTGAAAAATGGATCATGTGGGATTTTTTACTTATTTTTCACCATCGAACAATAGAGTCTTATTATTAAATAATGTTTTTGGCTAATGTAATAACTATTTTATAATCATGCAACCATCCTTGAAAAGCCTACGTGGTTACCTATAAAATGGCCAAAAGATCATGTTATTAATTCTGTTCTTATAATTGTACCTCCAAATACTTATCCTTACTAGTACCCATCTATAAAAATGAATTAGATAAAAAGGAAAGTTAAATAATTAATTAGGGTGTAATTCATTCAAACAAGCATCATTTCTTGCTCTTCCCACATAATAATTATGCGTAAAAACTACATCTCTCGATGAATAATTTTTTTTATATAAATGAATAAATTATCCATTAATATAATGTCTCTCATCCCAATTATTAATGTTCTTTTGTATCTACTTGGATTTCACTTCTTCTCAATCTTCTATTTATGGCCAGGGTATTAACAGATCCACATCAATGATTTATTTATGTGTGTGCGTATGTGTATACACACACACACATATACACATGTGTGTGTGTGTGTGTGTGTGTGTGTGTGTGTGTAATACAACATCCCAGTTTCATGTCCATCATAAAAAAATATGTTTATGTCATTTAAACTCAACACTTTTGCATCAAAATTCCATTGCTTAAATAAATATATATTTTTTCCATTTATTTAAAGGTTCACCCTAGTCTTATATAATGACATATTTTTTATAACTATCCTTGGGAGGAACATTTGATGCATTTAAATCAAATTTTAAAAATACTTTGTGATAACCACTTATGTGAAAAATTATCAAATTTATATTTTTTACAAAAAAAAAAATGATTATCTCAAACACATCATCTCTAATTAGGGATTCAAAATGAATCCAGATAAAATTGAGCCTATGAGAAAATAAATTAAACTAAAATAACTCAAGATACTTTCTTCATTTTTGGGCCCTATTGAATTGTATAAATTTTTTATGAATTACTAATGAAATTTTTTATCTACAATGAAAACCATGTTAAAAAAGGATGTTTTTCACTCATCAAATGTCATATAAATGGATTTAAAACATTTTAAGAAAGAAATATGCATGACTCAAGTTATTTATATTTGTAACTTTTCCAACTATTTTGAATAAGTGGAATTATAGCTATAGTAATGTAATGTCAACCCATTGCATTCTCTAGAAATGCACTTGTAGGAAAAACATTGTTCACTCAACATATACGAAGGAAATGCTGGTCATTATTTATGTAGTAAAAAACTGGAGGCCATAACCTATAGGGAAGATTTTTTTCATCAAAATTGATCATCATAGTTTTAAGTAATTATGTAAAAAGGGTCTCCTATATCGAGAAATAAAAGTTTTTAATAAATCCAATGGTATTTGATTATGAGATTACCTAAAATAAGGTAACTAAAATGTTGTCACATGTGTGATGTCTCTTTAGTTTGAAGAAGATAAAATTTTGTGTGCAATATCATTTCCAATTGTAAAGTGGGTGAAAGAGATGAAAAAATAATGGTAATAGTATGTCAAAAAATATATTGTCTCATCTCAAAATTTTCCACTAATCATTAATATCAGTTGAATTAATATTGGGAAGGTTACTATTTGTGATAAAACATTCTTCATGTATAGTTTCTAGAATTAGCACTACATGGGAAAATTCTGTAGGATATACATGCCTCAATGTTTAAGTGACCAACTAGGATTTTTAAAAAATTATGAAAGCATTTGAATGGCTTTTTAGAAGGGCATTAAAGATGACATGAATAATTTTGCAATATACTGTGATAATTTACATGTAACAAAGGGGAAATAATCTCAACCATAAGAAATATTTAGGCATTTCCAATTTCTATCAAGTTACAAACTAAAATATTTGTGGTATTTATTGAAGGACTACCAAAGTCAATAGGTAAATTGATGATTATAATTTTGATGGTTTTCCTCTCAATGTGTGCCACTTGTATACCTTCTCTCATAATTTTACACCCTCAAATGTTTCAAAAATCTATCTTCAATAGAATTTTCATTTCCATGGCATACCTATTTCCATTCTCTGTGATTGTAATTCCCATTTTACTATCAATTTTTTCCATAAATTTTTCCACCACTGTGACATAACATAAAATGTGTTTTGTTCAAAATCTATAAATATGCAGTTGAACATAAAATTTGAACAAAATTTTGGAGATTTATCTATGTTAATCTACCTTTTAGAAAAAAATCATTATGTTAGACGGTTAGCACTCACTGAATGAATTTTTTACAACTCCAAATAAAAAATTTACATCAAAATTACACCATATTAATCCTTATATGCCCAACTACCACCTTATTTTTTAACATATCTAGGAATATCTAAGGTACAAGTTCTCAATTCAATACTCAACACACTTGAAAATATCCTTCAAATTCAAAAGGATAACTTATATATGGTAAAAAAACCTAATGAATAAATATGTTAAATGACACCACTCATTATCTGATTTTGACATAGAGGAAATAATTTTTATCAAAATACAACCCTATAATCATTCCTTCTTGAAGCTAAAATGTCACCATAAACTACGAATAAAGTTATATGGTCCTTGTAAATTGATCTAAAATATGGGTTTTATGCCTTACAAGTTGCATATTCCCTCTTCACTAAAGATAGATCATATTTTTAATGTATATTTTTTTAATAAGGTCATTGGTCAATTCCCAAGATACGTTACACAAGCTCAACTTTAAAGGCTCTATCCTCTTGGAACCTATTTCTATCATACATTGATAATCACATTAGTTATGTGATAGAACTATCACCATATTTTTATACAGTGGCATGTTGTGCAATCAACACATATAAAATTAAATTTCTTAATCTCATTATAATAATAATTTCCTTGTCTAAAGATTTAATGGAAATTTTTCTAAGGGCGATGGCATGTTAGGACCCCTTCATCTTAATTATTTTCCTTTGTATTAATTTATATCCATAAAGGTTATAAGGTATATTATTTATCATTTGTGCCATTATATATTTTTAATTATATAACATGTTTGAGAAGTATTAATAATATTAAATATATTATTTTAAATGGAGATCCTATGCAAGAGGAAATGACATATATGGAATGTTTTATCAAAATATTTGGGAAAGAGTTTTCCAGTTTGAAGAGGACTAAAATAATTTTTATTATTATTTTAATTATGTCAATACTTTAGTTAGTGATATCTCCTCCAACCACCCCCTCCCCCACACTATATTTGTTTAGATTAAGTTAATCCCACCTTTGACCAGTGTGGAAACTAGTCTGAACACATCAGGAGGCCTAGATCTCACCAAAAAAGAATAATAGAGAAAACATAGAAAAGACAAAAATATTTTAGAAATAATACATGATCTATAGATAACCCGCTAGATAAAAATGACCAATGATCTAGGATCCAAAATAATAATAATAATAATAATAATAGTTACATAACCATTAAAACAAGAAAATGGTTTACAAAATGAATCATACGTTATCCAAAAATAGATTGTGATCATTTTGACCCTGAATAATTTACAAGAGATCAATGGTATAGAGATTTGATTATTTCCCTTCATTCTTCCTTAATTGACTTTGATCAAGAGTCTTTGGACTGTCCCAAAAACCTACAACTAGGAAAAAAATACTTTTCCTTGTCAAACTAAATATTTTGATTCTAGGAGATGAGATAAGACCTGAGATAGACTAAAGTGGGAAGCATCTTTTTTATCTTGACTAACACACACATTCCTTTTGAGGTCATATTTTTTAATGGGAACTAGTAATTGCTTCGATAATTGAAATCATACCAATAATTTCCATAATGCTTTGTTGGATTCTATCATCCCAAAAAGGAGGGAGATCCAAAAGTTCCATCGACAGAGGGATCATATCTGCTTTAAAATTCAAGGAATACCAGTTGATCTTCCAATGTTGAAACATGATGAAACCTTTCCCATGAGCCAAGGCCTTCATGAAGAATTTTTAGGTAATTCTCCCAAACCTCAAAAGAGAATAAAAGGCAATCATTATATAGATCCAAAATTTTAACATATCTAGTCTCATTCCATTTTATGTTGGCCTAGTTTCTAAGACCATCAATGTCACATCTTCCTCCAAAAAATCCCCCAACAAGATAATTAATATATTTAGTCTCTACTTCATTAAAATCGTTTTAGGGTTGTACAATGTCATACTCTTAATCTTTTTCTCTTTAGTCAAATGCATTCAAGAACTCCATGGTAGATTCTTGGTACCTGGATAGAAGACTTCAACATTTTCCATTCTTTCAAAGTGCTCCCCCCCCCCAAATTTATTTTTTGATACATATATTTGACATAAATATTTAAATGTGAGTGATACACATATTTAATATCACTATTTAGATATTATTAACAAGCGTATCAAGGATGCACATACCGAGTTTATTATTTCACATATATAATATCTATTTATATATCTAACTATTCAACAACTATCATAGTAAATAGTTACTCAAAGCTCATGAAGGCTTCCATATTATACACAATATACTTAGTTAGCATTATTATAAATTAAATGTATCATAAATTCAATATAATTAGTAATACAACCTTCTACCATACAATAGAAACTAGATCATCCTTACCCTTTTTGAATTACTTGTCATACTCTGAGTTTTATGAGTAGTGATCATGAGAGATATGGCACCCCACATTACTCCTTATTATATCCCAATTTACCCATAGTTTATACCTCTCATCCATGATGGAGGAAACTTCCACTAATTCATCTATAAAATCACCATGACCCTTCCATTCATAAGATCAATGGTTATCTTTTCCA
>JARHVA010007065.1:680000-730000 GCA_037957365.1 Torreya grandis | reverse complement strand
GGTAGAACCATTCCAATATCTGACTAAACATAGTTTTAAAGAAAAGTTGAGAGTAAATTCTTTGGGTGATATGATCCTCTCAGGGGTAAAGCAAATCAAAAAAATAAAAGAGGTTTCCTATTGGCATAAAAAGGTGACCATAGACATTTCTAATAAACTATGAGATATGGGGAATCTAAAATATATGATTAGTTTTTTAGTATGGGTATGTGTATTATGGTAAAGCCATCACATCATGACGTCTATAAATAGAACAATGTGTAGCCCATCAATAAATTAACTAATTAATTTGAAAACTACCGAAACATAGTTTTTAAAACAAAAAAATTAAAAATAAAGGTGAAAAGTTTTTGTATTTATAAATCAAACAAATTTTAACTTGAGTTCAAAATTAAAAACCTTTGTGTTGGAATGATCCAAAGTGACAAGATAATATTTTTAGTTTTGGATTTAATCCAAGGTATATGAGACTTAATTTTTTTTTATCGGATATTATCAAAGGTTTAAGGTTGTTTTTTTTCAACATTATGATATATATAAAATTGAAGTAAATCTTATCCTAAAAAGAAAAGGAAAAATAAAAAGTAATGTTCTAAAAATAGTAGGTTCACCTGAATGTTTAACCTTTTTTAATTTAAGAAGTCCTTCAACTAATTGAATAAGACTATTAAAATGGAAATGTCGATATGTATAGATTTTATATGATAATAACTAAAATAATACAAACCATAAAATTTATTGAAATCAGGGACTCGCTAAAAATAATACAGTAAGGTAGGTTTATAGAATGTTTGTCAAACCAACAATGTATCTTATTACAAGAATTTTATGTATGTGCAAACTATGTTAAATTGACCTATAGATAGATTTATACTAAAATAATTATTCATAGTTTGTTTGGACAAGTACATGAAGGTAGGCAAGGGACACTATGTCCTTGTTTGGATACTATGTCCATGTCGTAGTTGACTTAAATACATTTTATCAAATTTGGGATTATGGGAATACTTATAAGGAGTTAACTTAAATCTATGTGTATCAATTTTCCATGTGGAACACCTAAAAATATTAAAACCTAGTCTTACATAGGCACTAGAAATAAATTATATAATAAAAAGTAAAAAAAATTGGTCTATAAAGATAGTCAAGGTGGCCTCAAAAACTCCCTGTGACTAAGCATTGCTTACCTAGCACAAATGTGCCTGAAACTGATGTAGTTCTCCCTCCTAGACTAATTTTTTATCTTTGATGATGTAATTAGATTGTTTTAGCTATATGGTTAATTTAAATTATTTGACAATAGATTCCCATGACCTACAATAAAACACTACCCAATATTGGTTTTGACTTTTCTAATGTTATAGAGTTGAAATATGAGATAATAGTACCCATCTCCCTAGTGTGTAATGATTATTAGAGATATAGTGGGGTTAGGATGCGTAGCCTTGATGTCATTTTATATGATAACCTTTAGAATAATTTTGATAATAAATTAACTAGTAAACATGACAAGGAAAAGATAAGTTATTTTTCAATATAGTTAATTAAAAATGTATATATAAAAATATATTATTGAAATAATTATTCAAAATGAATTGTAATATGTATTTATAGTAAATTCGTATGAAATTATATATATATATATATATATATATATATATATATATATATATATATATATATATATATATATATATATATATATATATTGTTTATTGTAATAAATATTTAAGGATACTTAGAATAAGTATTTAGGATAAATCCATACACACATACAGACGTACATATACATATGGGAATATAACTTGAAGGCATGTCACCTATTTTTTATTTAGACAATATACTATGGTCTAATCAATTTTTAGAGACCTAGTAAGACCAATAAGATCCAAGTAGCTTTTTATTATCCTACCAAGGTAGGTTATATAGGTTTCAAATTTGCTATTAGTGGCTTTTCATTACCTAATCATGGTGTGATATTTTTCAAATGTGAAGTTTGGCATATAGTTTGGTCAGGTGTCAAATGGCATCCGGATGGAGATTTTTCAATCTAAACAACAATATTTCATATCTTTCACACTATAAGTAATGTTTCAATGCAAATTTTCCATATGGTGTTCTTAGATCTATTAAGCATTTATGATTTATATAAAATAAAATTAGGAGAATCCATTACTTCTATTTAAAATTGATACTATGAAACTAGATAAAACCTAAATTTGAATCCTTTTAAATGTGAGTTTATGCTCTATTTGAATATAATGTAAATTTCAAGTGTAAACAAATAATAAATTTTTAGATTATTTCTAGATAATATAAGAAAATTACCTAGGATTTCAAAATAATAAGGTGTTCCAAGTGTCACAAAAATATAGTAATGTAAGAATGATTATTAAAAAATTAACCTTTTTTTAATATGAATGATTGCTAGATGTATTCAATAAGCTATGTCAACCTAGTCGACCTAGCTTATTCTAGGGATACTTTTCCATTCCTTGTTGCCTTGCATCCTAATTGACCTAACACAAACTAGGCAATAGATCGATAATGTTCTAGGTCAACCTAGTTGACCTATTATAACCAACATGTTTTAAAGTCTTTAGGGTGAGGTAATAATATATATACATGGTCATTCCTTATCTAGGCAGAAAAAGAGGCTGAGCTTCTGAAGGACATAACTTTTGATTTGTAACTTCATTTGAATCCATCTTCAAGACAAAATGTTTGTCTCAAAAATTTTAGTGCAACCATAAGCTAACTTGTCTGGCTATGGATATTTTCAATATTATTTTGAGGTCATACATGACCATCTAAGGTTCTAAATTTATAGTTTAATATTATTTTGGGTATTTTTCTAAATTTCTAAATTGTATATTTTTGTGACCAAATTTGAACTTCAGTTGATATTCATTTGATAGGTTAATTTTAGTATTTAGTTTATTATTGAAGATTTTTAGAGTTGCACACACTTGCTTGCAATGGTTAATAAAAATAGTACGTTAAGTTTTATTATTTTTAGAGTTACAAATTTTTGCATGTCAGCTCCAGTTCTGAGTTGAGGCTTGTTCATGCATGGTCTTTAATTAGTTGAATAATTCAATATGATTCAATAAATTATTGTTTTGAAATATTTTCTTATCGATATTTTATTGTCTTGATAGCATTCAGGTTCATTATTTGGCATTAGAGCAAATTGTAGATCAAAAAATCATAATGGAAGCTAAAGAATATTCATAAAAATAAATGGTAGCAGTACAATTAGAGTAACTCACAGAAACCAAGTTGTTTTCAAGTAGAGGAGAATGATGTAGAAAAAGAGATCAAAATTTTTATGGCCATACTTTTTGATCTATAGCTTTGTTTGAACCCATCTTTGTGCCAAAATGACCTTCTCAAAAAGTTATATGCAACCATAACCCAACCTGTCTAGTTATCGACATTTTTCATTTCTTTTGGAGGCTATATATCACCATCTAAGGGTTCAAAATTATACATATATACATACATACATATATATATATATACATATATATATATATATATATATACATATATATATATATATATATATATATATATATATATGTATATATATATACATATATACATATACATATATATATGTACATATATATATATATATATATATATATATATATAAAACTTCAACTTTAATTTATATTCATCTGATAGGTTAATTTAGTTCTTTATTTTTCTTTTTCAATATTTTTAGAGAAGTGTATACTTGCATGTGAAAGTTACTAAACAAAATAACTGATAAAAATAAGAAGTCAAATTTTACTTTTTTTAAAATTTAAATTTTTTGCATGTCAACTCTATTTCTAATTTGAAACTTATTTATATATGGTTTGTAATTATTTGAATCATTTAATATAAATCAATAAAATTATTGTTTCAAAATCTTTACCTATTAATATTTATTTATTTTGATAACATTTCATTTCATTATATTTAATTTAGAATTATCAACTTATTTTAAATTCAGATCTAGATTCGATAATCCCCCGACCCATCCTACCCACTAAACTAATAATAATAAATTTAATAATTAATAATATTATAATTATTTTAAATTTCAAAATATAAATTTTAAAATTTTAAATAGTCATTCTTCTTATCAAATGTAAAACAAAGCATCATTTTATTTTACCTCCATATCTTGACAAAAAAATTGCATTAGATTTAAAAGATACTAGTTTGGTAGTTTTACATTTAATTGTTAACAATTTTAATTAAAAATAAAATACACCAATTTCACAATTTTAATTTTCATTGTTAAACAATTTACGTTAATTTTTTAAAAAATGGTTATTTCAATGCTTCAAATTGTGTTGTAATGAAATTGGTATTTTAATATTGGTTATTATGACTAACATTATGTTTATTAAATAAATAGTGAAGAAATTTGAAAAACAAATTTAGAAAATCTGCATCAACATGGAGAAAAAAGTTTAATAAATTTAATATTTCAACTTCATGTAAATTTATATTTAATATATTTTTATTTTTTACATGTAATATTTAAAATAATATTTTAAAATTTAAATTAATAAAATGTAAAAAATAATGGGTTATATATTTTCTTCAAAACTAAAACAATTATCAAATTTATAAATTTTGAAAACCCACATCAATAGGAAAAAATGTTTAATATTTGAATTTAGTGTAAATTTATATTGAATATTTCTTTTTTCTCTATATAATATTTGAAATTATTTTATACAATTTAAATTAGGAAAATATAAAAAATAACGAGTTTTAAATTTTCTTTGAATGTAAAAATAAAAGGACTTCAAAACTAAAACCGTCATCAAATTTTCATTTTATTGGCAATGGTGACTATTAAATTCAAGGACTTTATACATATATATAAACAAAGAGTTGTTTGCAGCATAAGTACCTGCCTAACATGGTCATAGCCTTTTGTTTTGCAACGAATTGTATAAGGCGATGAAAAACCAGAAAAAAAATTGCATAGGTCTTTGAATTGTAAAAGTAAAGGGGACGTGGCTGAATATCTGTGAAACTTTACTTATTTGCTTTTCGAAAGTATAATTATTTTTGGATTCCAGGTAAGGATATTTTCTGGTAACAAAATCATATTTGAAATTTGTATTGGTATTTTATACAACGAAATGAAGAAGTTTCTCTGGAGAGATGATGCAGATAAATCCATTTTGTATTTAGTTGTTTTGCGATAAAAGCAGAAAATGGTAGGAAAATGCGCACAGTTGATAGATGATTATTTAGAATGCGGATTTTTTTTTAAAAATGAAATCTATTATAAATTCATTTGTCATTTTCGTTTCGATTACAAAATTTCATTAATAATTTCTTTTTGGTTTCTTATGTTTAAAATCAAGATGATCGTGACCTTTAATTTTTAAGTTGGAAAAAATGTTTCAAGACACTTTAATATGTAAAACAAATAAAAATATCAACTTCCCATTTTCTTCCAAACTTCATAATCAAAGACTATGCAATGTGTTGACATATTAATATCTTTTTAATCATTTAGCGAGGCCCTTAGTTAAGACATTAAAATAATTTTTTGGCAATGCATTCCTTCCTTCCTTACACTCAGGATATGACATCTACCCATGATTATCTTATTAGCATCATTAAGACGGTACCATGTAACCATCCCTTGACCACCCACACCTGGCCGTTGTTGCACAGCGATTCAATGCTCTATTACTGACTTTTATTGATCTCAGTGGAATTATTTTTAAGCTATTAAATTGCCTGAGAATTAAATAAATATATATTTGGATTGTTTGTTAATAATAAGAATAGTAATATGAATTTAATTTTTATGTATTATGAAATTCTTTCTTATGAAATATAAAAGTAAATCCTGGCAATGGTAATAACCATTGACAGTAGTAATCATTCATTTAATGTAGGGAAGAAAAATAGTAATCCACTTATGTGATTATTTAATCCTATATTTTAGAGGTGCAGTTAAGCAGATGAATATGTTATAACTTTCATTGTTACCTGAACATTGATCATATGAAGCGCTTTATGCATCTAAACTGAATGGTTATAGTTCTTCGGAAGGTTGTATGCTGCCAACCTCTCTTACTATAAATTTTCCACTTTAACAGATTTTGGATGCTTTCATTAGACACATTCCACAGCATTTAATCAATGTTTAACGGTAATGAAGAAAATAATAAAATATTAATACAGTTTAATAATTTGTTTTAAATTTTGGCCAACAGTGCATCCTATTTAATGGAAACAGTTTCCAATAAAAATTAATGTTGCCGGATGAAATCAATAGTACTAAGTAGGTACTAATAAAGATGTCTATTTACATATATAAAAATTTATTCTTATAAACATATTTGATTATACATAAAATAGGATTATTGTAGCAGACCTCAAAGAAAATAAAAAATATGGAATATAACATATTGCTACTACAAAATATTTATAACCAGTAATACAATTATCATAATTATTATAATAATTTATAATTTAAATAATATTGATTATTTAATTATTTAAAATACATATATTCATTATAAAAATTTGAATTTTTAATTTACATATTTTATTTCTAACACAAATTAAACTATAATTTGTATTTGCACAATTTATCCTTAGCACAACATAAAATACAATAAATCTTAAAATAATAACATGCATGATTAAACTATATTCAATAGTTAAACATTCTGTTGCTTAACCAACCCAAAAACAGAAGAAACGTGACAAAGGGATAATTATAGTTAGTAGATATCTTGCAGTAAAAGAGAAAGCGTTAACTTTCACTGGATTATTTTTATAGTTGGAGCTTACGATTATTTTCATTTAAACGGCTGAAAATCCAATCCTACAAAATAAAAAGTAAACCTTTAGAATAATTAATAAATTCCAGAACAAATAGTTGTACTTTATAAAAGTATAAATTAAAAACTTTTATGTGTATTTATTACTGCAAAATATAAAAGAAATATTAAATTATTTAAAAAATTTAAGAATAAATACTTAAAATTGAAAATATCTATATTAAAAATGTTTCTAAATATGTATTATTTTAATGTGTAGAAAAACTATAAAAAAATTTCAATAAATTTGAGGATAAATAATTACACAAAAATAAAAAAATTTGACAATAATTGAAACAAAAAAATTTATGTAAAGCGGATGATTATTGATGTTATGTATCCAATTTTTTTTTATTAATGACAAGTTATAAGCAAAAAGAATGAAATACAAATAACTAACAATCAAAATAATAATACTACCTTTTAATATTTTGTCAACCGAACTATATATATATATATAGTCATATCATATTCATTTTCATTCACAATTTCTTAGTTAAATATGGTGGAGGGTGTTTGGGAAAGACGCATTGCAATAATAGTGTGGAATGAAAGTTATAACTAATATTAAATGAAAAAATCCATACTTAATATTGTCAAATCGCTATCAAATAAATTTTTTGTCATTATTTAAAATAATACATACATTAAATTTTTACATGATGGATAACTTTAACATCATAAAATATTTTTACAACATATTTTATTATTATAATAGATGATCTTCTAATCTATTTAATCTATTTAATCAAAAAGATATTTTAATTGTTGGATAACTTATCAAACTATCATATGAACATACTAATTTAATTGTTAAAAAAAAATTACAAATTATTAATTATTAAATATACATCACCTAAAAATAACAAACATTTTTTTTTAGTACTTTGATTGTATATATAGAATCTATATACTATTAAAAATATAAAAATGTGAATCAGAAATTTTTATAAACTTAATTCTTGAAAATAAAAATTTAAACCAAAATTAAAAATTAGATTATTAAATTTGTTATAGCTTAGTAAGCACAGTTGTACAAACAAAATAACATGGCAACCAGTATTGTTGACCACAAATGCTTACTATGGAAAGTTCTAAACAAAATTGCACGGCAACTAGTATTGTCGACAGCACGCCAAAAACTAAGATATTATTGCCCGGCTGGATCACAGGGAGTCGTTTTGATTTCATATGCTTGAGCTTCTTGCTTTTTTGGCATCATGCTGAACAAGGATCCCATTAGGCATTTTATTTCCACTATATATCTTAACGTGTTCATACGAAACGTTTCCCTTTCTGCCGCCGATATGGTATTATGCAATCCACAAAACTGAACAGTAGTAACCCAAGGATATATTATGTCCAGTGAAGCAATTGTTTTTGGGGACAATATAACCCAAACAAAACCTAGATATATGTTTACCATTTTTTGGACATGAACAGTTGAATTGAGTTCACACCTGCTCAAATCTAAGGAAGGACCTCTCACTCCCTATAAATTCTTACTTCAACTCACTAATTCTTTACCGATAAAATTGCAGGTTTATAGTTTTATTTTCAGAGTGAAAGCAAGATATTCATAATGAGAAAGGCCATAGCAGTGCTGTTCATTGTTATGATTGAGGTGGCAACCACCTTTCCCCTTATAATGGCCTGTGGCAACAAATGTCCATCCCCTCCTCCGAAGACTCCCAAATGCCCACCCCCGTCTCCAAAGATCCCAAAATCCCCCAAAACCCCAACGATCCCCAAAACGCCAAGGCTCCCAAAAACACCAACGATACCAAAAACTCCACCCACCCCAATAACACCTCCAGGAAGTAGTCCTGCAGCAAAATGTCCAATTGAGGCTCTGAAGCTGGGAGCCTGTGTTGATTTGCTTGGTGGGCTTGTACACATAGGCCTAGGAGATCCTGTTGTAAACCAGTGTTGCCCTCTATTGCAAGGAGTTTTGGCACTAGAGGTAGCACTGTGTTTGTGTACAACCATTAAGGTTAAGCTTCTAAACCTCAATATCTTTCTTCCACTGGCGCTGGATCTGATTGCTTCTTGTGGACTGAACCCCCCTCCTGGGTTTAAATGCCCATCTTAAGTGGAATTTTAGTCTGGTTGTTATAATAAGGTAGTTGTTAACTATCGTGTGTTGTCATAGTTATGTTGTCATTTTATTTGAATTCATAAATCTTGAAGACATTAAGTGGTGCCTGCTGCCAAGGCACTATATGTTTTAAGTTATGTAACTTATTATAAATAATTTAAAGTAGTCTGAATCTGTAAGAACTGTTGTTCAGGCCTCTTTAATTTGGAGTACCACCTGATATTAGGGCGCAGTAGAAGTGTCTTTGTCTAACAAGACAGAAATTGCTATTATATGATGTGAAGTTCTATTATGAAGTGATAACTAATTGTGGTGTATGTGAAGCGTGGGAAGGAAAAGATCCTTCACGTGAATGTTTATTTTGATTTGATATAAGTAATGTGGAATCATAAACACATGTTTGATTTGGAAGTTGTTGTTTTTTTGGATTTTAGTTTTGTGATGAGTTGCTTTTGACTTGTGACATAAGATGTCGTAGTGTTTCACTCCCATTTTTTATCGATTTTTTATGATAAATCTTTTATTTTTTTGTTACAAGAAAAAAAATAAGTTTTCTAAAATGACTACAAATTTTGATGGAGTCAGTGTAATCACTTTTAATTCTAATTTTTAATTTTATATCTATTCAATCATCACTTTAAAATATCATTATTTTTTTCCTTTAAATGATTAAAACATTTTATTTTTAACACACAATAAATTCAATTAATTTTTAACACACAGTAAATTCAATTAATTTTTATATTAACAAATAAATTAAATAAAAATATAATAATTAAAAAAATAGATTAATTTCTTTTCTATTTATATAAAAACTCAATACTCTTATTTACTAAATTAGATAATAGCTCACAGTGATGTTTTTACATTATGAAAGGTGGATTTATGCCATTCTCTTACGGATTAAAAGATGTCAATTTTTTTAGATGTCAATTTTTTTTATTTATTTATTTTTCCTTTGATTTGAATATTATTTGCTTCGCATCATAGGAAAGCGTATAGGTAACGTGCTTATGCTTGGAAAGTTCATAATTTTTATATAATATTTTATTTTATATTTGATGGTAATGTTTTATTATTGAAAGATTTTAACTTATGATATGTAAATGGTTTTAATTCATTTCATTGAATTTTTAGTATTAAAAAATTTATTTAATTCATTTATTTATTTTCAATTAAAGATTCTAATTTTAATATTATGTTAAAGGTTTTTATTTTTTCCTTAGTTTAATTATTTTTATTATAAGTATTTTTTAATAAGAGGAATGGTGAATTTAATTCATTACTTGTGTATTTCATTTTTAATTTCTTTTTTTAAAGATAAAACTTTAGTCAATACTCAAATGACTTCCATGTACAATCCTTACTTTTTAATTATTACCAAAAATACATAAGCAAAAATATCATTTAAATCATGATTATTCCAATTAGTTTTAATGTATTTGTAAATATCAATTTATTAAATGATTACTACTTATATATATATATATATATATATATATATATATATATATATATATATATATAAATAAAAGATCAAGAGAAAATAAAAAGCATTAAAAATTACATTCTTGTAAAAAAATATTTTGGAAATTTTTAAATTTTTTTTTTCATTTCAATTATTATAATTTTTTTTTAAATGTTTTTTTAAATTCATATAAAATAGTTTAGATAGAATCTAAATACATCATTAATTTTTTTAAAACATTATAAAGTTATATTTTATAAGGTCATTAGCTTCTTTTGAATCAACAATATGATCTACGCATGGCATTAGAAACCCAAATTCTCTACATGAGTGAAAATTCCATCTCCCACTCTCTAGTTATTAAATAATAAAATATAAACATAGATTATAAATTTTTAAATTACAATATTATTACATAACTAATATATAGAGGTTTATTATTCTCAATCCACCTATTCTATTTATGTTACAAACATATTATAATATAGTCACTTCAAGAAAGATATCTCTCACATATTTTGTATAGAATTATCTAAGATATGTATATTTTAATTGCATTGATAGGTGTTCCTTAAGTGACATTCGAGAGCATTGGAGTTATAATGGCGAGTTTGTCAAATTTAATTCTTTTAAAACAGAAAAAAAAATGCCCACTTTTAATTTGTTTGTAGCCAACACATTAAAAATAATAAAAATATGATTTATAGGGTTTATACGCATATTTTTATATCTATATCACTATAATGTTTTTAAATTATATATTAAATATTTAATCATATTATTAAGTAATTAGAGTTTTCGAAAAAAATTAACATCAGGTAAAATAATGATATTTATAGTAAAATAAATATATGTGTAGTACAATTATGTATTATAATGACATAATCTTATTTTTGTAGTTTTCTTTTATTATAATTAATCAAATTATTTTATTAATATCATTATTGAGGCTTATATACATTTTGATGCCTCAATAATGATATCTATTAGTATATTTTATATAGATTTATCTATGATATATGCTAATTTTTATTTATAAGATGTGATTTGTTGATTTCGGGTCATGTTGTAGACCCAGCAAGGCTTCTTAGCCCTCATTGATTCTACAGATCTACACCTCCATTTTTGTCTAGGGTGTTTTCCAATCTAGATAAAATTGGTCTATAGGTTCCTAGGAGATCTTGCTAATTTTTTTGAGATCTTAGCCTCTTTCATCATTAGCCCAGTTTGGTTTTCATCCCAACTAAAAGTAGTTTGTTCCCACCCTAGTAAAAAGTCATTACTACTCTTCTCGTTGTTGTAGAGACTTGGACCTCCCCTTTTGTCTAGACCAGTTCCCGATCCATTCAAAATCATACTCTTAAGTATTGTTTATTGGTCTCTCTTGGGACCTCAATTGGCATTTATTTTATTGTTATTGTCTTACTTGATGCATGGGTTGTGTTAGGTTGTTGTTTCACTATGTTGGAGATTTGGGCCTCCATCTATACCCAACTTGGTTCTGTATCCAATCAATTCTGTGTTGGGGGTCTCTTTATTGTTTTTATTGGGTTTGAGTTTTCTAAGGGACCCTAATGGTTCTTTTAGAGACTTGGGCCTCTCTCCATTAGTCTAGGATAGTTTTCAATCCAACTAAAAATGATGGTTCCCATACCAAACAAAAGCAATTATTACTCTTTCCATAGTTGATCCTCTTTTAATAGAGTTTTTTCTACTCTTTTCACTAATGCTTCCTCTTTTGACAGAGTCCTTTTTCTTTTCGTAGTGAGTTGTATCCTCTTCTCTCTTGTGTATGCGAAAGGAAGATTCAAAACTCATGATATATCCGAGCTGGATTCCACATCAATCAAAAGTAAGCTTATTTTAATCTAAACATGAAAATAAATTTGAATCATTGTATTTAATTTGTCTAATATCTATATTAAAATTATTTTTAAAATATTATTATATAAAATATAATTAAATCTAATTTTATTCTTTCCATATCAATATTAAAATATCTATATCTATATCTATATCTAATTTTAATTAATAATTAATATTCACATTTATTCATATTTTTATTAAATTTTTTATTTTTTTATTTCTCATATTTAAAATAAGTAATAAATCACATACTCAATAATTAAAATAAATTGTAAAAATCAATAAAAAATGATTATTTACTATTTAGAGTCTCCATTTTAAAATATTAGCCTTTAATTGAATGAGGATATAGTTATTAGTTTAGAGGGATAATTATTGGATATATTTTGATTTAATTCGTAATTAGTCCTTTGTCTATATGTCAATAAAATTGCATTGTTTTTCATAGTAGAAAATATGTGAACACTTTGAAAAGGTATATTACAGGTTCATTAACTGACCATATAAGTAATTTTATTTTTAACGAACTGATTGGTGGAGAGATTTTTAACTTATTCTTCACTTCACGTCAACCAAAACATTATCTTTGCCTCATTTTAATACGTGATTTTTCCGCATCTGTGCAATTATATGCTACTGATATTTCAAATTATTAGTCATTATCAATACATAATATCACCGCTTTTAATGTTGATATTAAATACATATCCCCAGAAAATATTTATAAAATTTTTAATGGAGTTGGTGCTTACGCAACATGACAAAGCGAACAATATGTTTAGCTTTGCATTTCGCCCTTGAATAGATTTTTTGGTGCCATTTGCTACAATGGGTCACCACATCCCTTCCCTAGACTTAACAAAAATTTTAGTTTCACATTTTCTCACTGTTAGCTAGGTCACCACTCTCACCATTGTGTGGAGTCTACAAGGTCACGTGGATGAATCCCACCAGGCGGCTGTTCTAAATATGTCTATGACAAGTTTAAGTCCCCCAACACCATTGAAGGCCTACCAGAGGGCTGAGAGAACAGGGATCTTCTTCATACTAAATCTATTCTACCCATACTTTCTTTCGTAAAAAACCTTCGAGAGTCTTTCAACTTGTGGGTATAAAAGTAGGGTCACTGACCAATGTGTACTATCGATGATATATTGACTAAACTATACACTCCTTGGAAAGATTTCACATTTCCAAGGTGCTTTTGGAAACAAGTGGGGCGTATATTTTTTTTTTAACAATTTTCGAAAAATTCATGCAATGGTTGTAACAATATAAATATTACTCATAACGACAACCATATAGATATTAACTAGAAATTCTACATATTTGATTTTTAATGATAGATTTATTTGTGCAAAGGATATATATTTTAAGAATGCGGACTGAATTGTAGGTATATTAAAACTATGGACTCTTGTATTTGGAAAAAAAAAAATCAATCTCAAATTTATTATTATTCAAGTGTTTAATAAGGAGTTTTAAAAGACAAAAAAGCTATATATGACGTGCAGAACAAAATGGTTGAATGTATTTAATGTTCTAATCAATTTTTTTCATTAATCTCTCTTGGGTTAAGGTATAAATAAATAGATTATCACTATAAGTGTAGAAGTAGGGGTGCTAATATAAAAAAGTGTCATTTTTCAGAAAATGTCAAGTTTGGTAGCACTAAAAAAAAGGTCTTTTCTTGTTATTGGTTTGTTGTGCGGGCCTTAGGATAGAAATATGAGAACCAAACTGGTATGCCATCTCCTGAAATGGATAAAAGTTAATGGCTAAAAAATAGTGATGACTAGGTGTGTATCATTTGTGACCTTCAAAGACTCTTCCCAAACAAAATATTGAATGGAAACCAGTACGGAAATTTATATCCATGCTCAACGATCTCATTTTTATTTGAATGCGTGATTATAAGAGCATGGAGTTTTAATAATAAATATATGTATAATCTAGCTATATATTCTAGTAATGTTGGGGTTAGAATGCAAGTTACAATGCAACCCTAGTCCAATTGTAAATAGGCTATGATGTAGTTAAGATTTATATAAATTAGTGTGATGGTAGCTATGTTCAAGCCTAATTCAACTATCGTACCACTTTTTGTATGTAATTATATTTTTGCATGCTATGGTGCAATATTAAGGTATTGAAATACATTGTAAAATTAACATGAAAATAACCATGCCATCATCATTTTAGTCTAATCTTATGATGCAGAAAATGAGACTAAATTTTTTGAGGTTATAATTTTTTATCATTCATTTGGTTTGAGCTCTCTTTCACACTAAAATGACTATTTCAAAATATTTGATGCATTTATAATCGGATCTATCCAATTATTGATATTTTCAATATTTTTTGGAGGTCATAAAAAACTATTTGAGAGTCTGAAAATGCATTTTAGTATTTTTTTCATATTTTTATATATTTAAAAATTATATATTTTTGTAATTACACATGAACTTCAGTTGAAATTTATTTAATAGATCAATTTTAATGTTTATAATATTTTTATATATTTTTAGAGTTATGCATATTTGCATATGAAACACATTAAAAACAACAATTCGATATTTTTTTATTTTTTTAGAGTTACAAATTTTACATGTCAACTCCATTTCTAAATTTAGATTTATATATGCATGGTTTGTAATAATTTAAATTATTCAATATGATCAATATAGAGTATTGTTTCAAAATTTATGTTCCCATTAAATATTTTTACCTTGATAATATTCAGCTTCATTATCTTAATTTAGAATAGTTTACCTAATTAATTATGTTAGATTATTGTGTGACCTTGATCTCGATATAATTTCATTTAATGTTAACTCTTACCCATTATCAATAGATTGTTTGGAAGTTGTATTAATATATTAGCCATCTCATCTATCTATGATTACAACTATAAAAATCATCATTAGCATACTAGTTTAATATTCATATACTTGTTTGACCATGCTTCTATTTAGCATCGTAAAATATTTTTCAATTTTCCATAATATTATTTTTAAACTTATACACAAATTTTATATGTTGCATCTATTGGATTCAATGTTGAAATGGTTCGATACAACAACACCAAATTTTAAATGTGGGATTTAGGTAAACATTGATCTATCATTTTTGATACCATAAAAAGATTCATAACCTCTATTTATTGTAATTTGTGCACTAAATAGGCATATAAAATACTCGTATAGTGTCTACTATTTTATTTTATAAACAACCTAACTTAAACATTGGATTACTCTTTGAAGTAAATTTAGTTGGATTTCCTAAACCTCATACCCTAAATGAACTTATTAAATTGCAATGATGTTGTTCATGGAGTAATGTCAATTCACAAGATGTATATTTTATATACATATCTATTATGGTAGTCAAAACTATACTATATTATCAAAAAGCTACAAATATCTCATTTTGGGACACAAGAATATAATGTTGCAAAAGCTTTCTAAAATTTTATTTACATCTGCCACTTGCATTTTATATATATCGTTTCCATTTGGATAAAAAAATTCAAGGGTTTATCAACAAACTCATCATGTATCATCCTTTTTGAATTATTTATCAGAGAAGAAATGATATCTTTGTGCGCAATTTCTAGTTACAATGTTTTTAATAAGACCTTAGTAAATACAATTTTCTTAAAAAGAATTATATTTTTATAAACTACAAAAAAATTAAGTAAAATATAATTAAAAAACAATTAAAATTTGATGGAAAGAATCGCTAACTTGTGATTATTGTTATTATTGGTGGTATCTTTTGACATTGGATTTGATTAATAGCTTTGGAATGTATTAAATAAATGAAAGGTCTAGCAGAAACACTGGGATCAAGGCTAACAATAGAGCCAAGTATTATTTTTAGGGTGTTGTTAACAATCACTCACATCCAAAGGAGAAAACTATGCTCCATGATAAGTTACTCCTACTATGTTTCTTTCAAATACCATTTTACAATCGTTAATGTTTTTGCTTAACTTTTTTTGGTTTTCTTATGCCCATATGCAGGGATCTATAGGGGATTGTGTGTGCCTAATAGAGGCACTGAAGCGAATGGATGTATTCATTTTCATAGTGAGCATACAAAAAATAAAAAATAGTTCACTCTCATCAATGAAATCCAGAAAGTTCGAACCATCAAGATGAAATTTATAACAATAATTTAATTTTTCAAGTCAATAACAACAATATTAATGATATTTTTGTGTCACAAAATGATTTTTGTAATGTATGTTTTTTTCAAATAATTTTCTCATTAATATTTTGAAATGATGTTGATGAACACCCTACATAAGAACCTATGAACATTATTTGTGAATGAACATTAATAATAACTCTTATAATTTTCTCAATTATTTTAAAACTTAAGATATAAGTTGCTTCCTCTACAAACACATACTATCTTATTCATTCAGTTTCACTGCCACAATAGTTGTTTTAGCATATCCATCCAAAAGTATCTGGCCACCTTTACATTTCCCTCAAAACGAGTCAATGAAAAATGCACCATATGCTTTTCTCTGTGATACAAAAATCTTATAATATAATTTAGTTATTAATGTATAATATTTTTTTATTAAAATATTTGTAATTGTATTTGGAGAGTTTAATATAATCTTGCGATATATAAACTAGTCGATACAATCTGGATGATGTGGATGATGTTGTTGATGTACATAATCAAAGACGGGAATGAATAAATACTGCGACTACCTTCACCTTTATGCAATGAAAGATGGACACTACTAAAATGCCACAAACTTTTCGATTAATTTTACACTTCCAATGCTCATTTTTCATCGTCGGTAAAATATCACTTTACAAAAGAACACAATTTTAATTTTCCATTGTGGATAACATTTGAAACTTTGCAAGCCTGGGAATTACATACAAATTGTCAGAATTGAGAATTCATGATTTTTGCCATTTGGAATTGTTGTTAGCGAACAAGAAGTCCATGTTGCCTATGTCCAAGTCTTTCCTACATTGAGACAAGCTCGACAAATGTGTGTTGAATATTTGGAAACTGGGATTCAGATTTTTGAAAAAGACCGTGGTTTTTTTTTTTTTTTTGGTGGGCACTAACTTTTTTTTCAAAATATTTTGAAATGAATTTACAACTAAAATATTTAGTAACAAGACTTTATTTATTCCTTCACATGTTCATCTATTGACATTGAAATGTTGCAAATGAATTAATTAATTAAATTTGGAGGGAAACTAACCAAAGAATGTTTCAATGTATCAATGTAGGTTAGATTTTAGTTTTAATATCTTCTTTATACAAGTGTATTTGTTTAGTATTGATTTATTTATTTTTCTTGCGCAGGTTATTTTTAATACAATTTTCAAAGATTTTTACACAAATTTAATGTTTTATTTCATTTCCATGTGATTTTTTTCTATATTTCAATGTAATAAAAAGGTCATCAAGTTATTTGAAATAGAAATAGAACTAAAAAACAATAACATAGTTTTATTTGAACACTTCAAACTCCCTATAGAAACTTGTCACTCTGCACCTTTGTTTCAAAACGATGAAATAATTTATTTTATAAACATTTTTATTTAATAAAAAAATGTTATATTTATTAAATTTTATAAGTTTACTAAATTTTTTTTCTTTGATATTTAGAAATCATCATAATACTTCTATATTTTTTAATTTTAAATCAAAATTATCTTTATAACCTTCTATATATTTATGAAAATTTTATTGACAATATGACCTACAATGATAATAATGGATATAATTTTGATTTTTGATTTATTATCTTTAAAATTGTCGATATAACTTCTCAAAAACTTATATATTTTATATAAAATGTGTGTGTGTGTGTGTGTGTGTGTGTGTGTGTGTGTGTGTGTGTGTGTGTCTACACACACACACACACACACACACACACACACACACACACTTACTTTATATAAAATATATAAGTTTTTGATAGGTTATATCGACAATTTTTAAGATAATAAATCAAGGCATTCTTATACAAGTATATTATTGATAAGGCATTATTATAGTGTTATTTTGGGGTTAGAAAGTTTTGATGGCATGAATGTGTTCAAATTTAATTCTAATATTAAATTGGATATAATTTTGATTTTTGATTTATTATCTTTAAAATTGTCGATATAACTTCTCAAAAACTTATATATTTTATATAAAATGTGTGTGTGTGTGTGTGTGTGTGTGTGTGTGTGTGTGTGTGTGTGTGTGTGTGTGTGTGTGTGTCTACACACACACACACACACACACACTTACTTTATATAAAATATATAAGTTTTTGATAGGTTATATCGACAATTTTTAAGATAATAAATCAAGGCATTCTTATACAAGTATATTATTGATAAGGCATTATTATAGTGTTATTTTGGGGTTAGAAAGTTTTGATGGCATGAATGTGTTCAAATTTAATTCTAATATTAAATTGGATGTTTAGTTTACCATCATTTCAAAAAAGAAATTGGTCAATATTATGTATATATTTTAAGTTCTCATATAATTGTTTGGGCACTTTGGATCGTATTCAAGTCTTGCATCTATAATTATACTAATATTGAATCCATGTTTGCCATTTCTCTAAAGGCATATTGCCCAAGTAGCAATGGAGATGGCAACCTATCACCCTTAGATGTTGTTACTCCAATTATGTTCAACCAAAGAGACCCTAAAAATATTTAACTATAAGAAAAGGGTTCCTCAATTTTGATAAGGCATTGCTTGATGGTGGCTCTTTGGTTGCTCAGGTTACTACCTAAATTAAAAATAAAGCATCGTTATTGACTGATTTTACAACTTTCTTGATAAATATGGAAAACATTGGCCATCTTACTAGGACAAATAGAAAGGTCATAAAATATTGTAGGAAAAACAATTGACATGTATTGATGTATTTAAACTTGTTAAAGCATCCCTCGAGATTCCAGGATATTATTTTCATGATTTTTTGTAAAAAATTCATAGTTGATTTTTTTATTAATTGACCATTAATAAATATTTCTCAATTTTTTTTAAAAAATTGATGTTATCTGTAAATATTTTTCTATTATATTTTAGAGTGGAAATTTTAAGGTAGATGAAAATGAATAATTCACATGAACACATTCTCAAAATTATATTTTATAAATAACTTTATTTTATTTTTTTATGAAAACAAGTAGGTTAAATTTATTTGATCACAAGTTAATACCTTTTAAGGTACTAACATATCAATGACTATGAGGTAATTATTACATCGAGAGGCATGTTACAATGGTATTTGGGGATGGTTGGTGTGTTATAGTAGAGTGAATGTGTTTACATTAAATTTTAAGTTTAAAATTTTATTGACATCATTATACAATATTAACTTTTATTAAAAATATAATTTTATAAACAAATTCTATTATAAATTAAAATATAATCAACATTATTATATTGTATTAACTTTTATTAAAAATATTATTTTTATGAGCAAATAGTATTGTGAGTTAAGAACTAAAAACACATCTTTATAAAATTTTATCTCACCTTTCACTATCACACATTAATTTTTTTTTAACATGTTCATGTAGTAAAAATAGAAAATATATTTTACATAGATCTATGTATAATACACTGATAGATATCATTCTCAAGACACCTATATCATATTGAATTTGTGATAGTAATAGAATAAGTACCTTGAAAATGATATCTATTGACGTATTTTACATAGACTTATCTAACATAAATATGTTAGTTTTTTATTATTGATAAAGAGCGGTCTTATAAAGAACCCTACCGACTAATAATAGAGAAAAAAATAATACACCAAAAAATCAAAACTTATAACTATATCAATAGTGAACAAAACAAGATGTAAACAAATAACAACCCTTTAGTGAACCAGCAATTATATATATATATATATATATATATCAAAAGCCATTTTATTTTAGATATCTAAATATCATTTTCAATGCTTTCAATTCCTTATTGACTCTACATTTCCTTCAATTACTAATAACTGTTCAATCTCTTCCCTCCTCAGAATCAGGATGGATGGGAATGAAATTTTCAAATAAATCGATTGGCTGATAATCCTTCAAAAATACTCAAAACTTGAATTAATGTTATTAAAATTAAAATTTTAGTCTACCTTTGGCATGACTCCGTATATCAACTTTCTTCTCCATATTATTTTCCATAATTCCACACATTTTTCAAAATCCTTTTTCAACAAAATTATCTATTCCACTAGAGTTTTAGGAACTTCACTTTCGGTATCACTCATCTCACTATTCCTACAATAACTACCATCTGTTCTACTTTGATAAATGTATTCCTTCCACCAAGAGACCCGTTTATAACACTTAGAGAAACCACATGGATTGGCCAGATATCATATGTATTATAGTTTATTTATATTATATTCTTTTATTATATACGAATTATAAAATTTATGGTTAAAATTATTTTTTGAAAAAATAAATATTTAAAAGAATATTATGTTCTATTTTTATAAGATAATTGTTCGGATTAAGATAAACACATCTTTGAATTGATGTAGAATCCAACCCAAACACAAAAAAATGTTTAGATCCCCCCGATATATAAAAGATAAATGAAAGTATAGCTCATCATAAAATCAAAAGAGACCAAATCAAAAGAAGCAACATCAAGGAAAAGAGCAATAACCACATTTGATTGGTGCAAGAATCAATTGGTTTTAGCTAGACTAAAATCAAGCCTAAACCAATGGAGAAAGAGGCCCAATTCTTGAAAGGAACCATCAGGGTCCCCATATAACCTAAACACAGTAAAAAAAACAACCTAGCACTAGCTACAAAGAAAATGAGACTAAACCAATGAAATAGAGAAGCATCAGGGTCCCAAAATAGACCCACAACGATCACTCAAGAGTTTGATTTTGACTAGATTAAGAACCATCCTAGACACAAGGGGAGGTCTAGGTCTTCAAATCGAACTTGTAGAGAAATCATAAACCCCAACTTCCATCTTAAAATAAAACCAAGAGACAACATCAAATAAAATAGACCATGGTCTCGAAGAGGTCCAATCTGAGAATTAACAAACAAGCCAACAAAGGATTCCTACAAGAATTGTTAGGAACCCGTGCCTTGCCCTTCTCTTTGTAGTATTAGTGTAATAATTGCTATGGACGCATATGCTTTGTAAGTCATCCCTTCGAGCATATTTTAATTATCCCACATACAAGGGAAGTAGTAGTTCTTAGAATAGAGTTATTATATAAGTAAGTGTTGAGGCCCAATGAAGGCATCCACAAATTTATTGTATTGAGCTTGCTCAAAGGAGGTTGCCCCCTCGAAGTGGCCTGCAATCAATATAAGCTTTTTGTGTTTCTGTTATTCGTAAGATTTATTTTATTTTCATATATTTTGATTAAATCTATTGTAAGAGGTAATCAACTAAAGGAGGTTCTTCTCATCTGGTATAAGAGTGCTTTCTTGGCTTTGTGGGTAGATTTAGAGTAATTATTTTTTCAAAGCAGGGATTTCTAGGAGCTGCACCATTGTGGCAAGAATTTTTTTTCACGCAAGTTCCGTCATTTTGGATTGGGTAAATACCCATCCACTTAAATGTGGGAAGTGTTTGGGCATAATTCTAGGTAGGTTTGGTCCCTCAGAATTCAAGGATTTCACAGGATCTCTCACCAAACTCCATCAAATATGTACTATTCGTGAATATCAGATTGAATTTGAAAAACTCACTAATCACACTAAAGGGTTGTCAGATGACTTCTTCAAAAGTTGCTTTGTTATTGGCCTCAGAGAGCTGATCCACTCGGTGGTAAAAATGTTTTGACCTAAAAATATGATGGATGCTTTGGGTCTGGCTAAGTTAGCAGAAGATAAACTCTCCAAACAACATTGACCTCCCACCTTTTCACCAGTAAAGAACACAGTGAATCAACAGACAACCACAACCACACCAATCAAGCACTTGATTGAGGCACAGATGTGGGCTCACAAATAGAAAGGATTATGTTACAACTGTGATGACAAATGGGTTAAAGGTCATAGGTGCATCCAACAAAAAAATTACTTGCTAGAGTGGAGTCACCACCAAAGCAAGACAGCAAGCCTGATATTCCAAAATTTCAAGATGCTCAAGAAGAACCTGGCACTGAAGAGGACCCAGGAGTTCAAGAGACTCAACCTGAGATCTCAGTGCATGCACTAGCAGGTGTCACCACTCTCTAAACCATGAAGGTCAAAGGGTGCTTCAAAAAGATCCCTCTCATAATCCTCATTGACTCGGGCAGTACTCACAATTTCATCGATCCTCGCATTAGTAAGGTGGCAGACTATTTTGTATACCCTGGTACTATCTTTAAAGTCATGATTGCTAATGGGGGCACATTGCCATGTAAAGGGAATTGTCAAAATTTGCGTATTGCAATGGGTGATTACATTTTTCGCTCTAATATGTATGCCCTACCTTTAGGAGGGTGTGATGTGGTTTTAGGGGCATAGTGGCTTCACACATTAGGACCTATTTTATGAGACTTCTCTGAGCTTTGGATGTAGTTCATAGATAATGGTCAAAAGCACACCTTAAAAAGGTTATTGCTAGGATCTGCTAGCATCATCAGGTCTCATCGCATGGAATTTTTTTTGAAGAAAGGCTCACAAGGGGTCATTGCACAGTTGCATTCCATTCAACTCCAGCGCCCCGCTGCTACTAACCACCTTAAAAATTTATAAGCCATACTCGCCAAGCATGCAACCATTTTTTTAGAACCAGTAGGTTTTCCCCCTTCATGCCTTGAAGATCACCGCATTCCTCTCCTTCCAGGAAGCATACCACCCAACACCTGGCCATATTGTTACCCCCCCATCTACAAAAGACTAAAATTGAGAACTTAGTTTGGGAACTCCTCAAGTCTGGAGTTATTCGTCCCAGCACTAGCCCATATTCCTCCCCAGTGCTTCTTGTCCACAAAAAAGATGGGTCGTGGTACCTTTGCATTGACTTCTGAGCCCTTAACCACCTCACTATCAAGGATAAATTCCCAATTCCTATCATCGATGAGATTCTTGATGAGCTCCATGGGTCTGAATTTTTCTCCAAGTTGGATTTATGTTCTAGCTATCATCAAATATGAGTGCATCCTGATGACATTCCCAAGACAACCTTCTGTACGCATGAATGTCACTATGAGTTCCTTGTCATGCCATTTGGCCTTACAAATGCCCCTTCCACTTTTCAAGAACTCATGAATAAAATCTTTTGGCCTTTTATCCATCAATTTAATTTAGTTTCCTTTGATGACATTTTGATCTACAACCGCACATGGGCCGAGCATCTACAACATATTGACAGGGCATTACAACTGTTAGCAGACAATCAATTATGTGCCAATCAATCCAAGTGTTCATTCGGTCAAAAGGAAATCGACTATCTATGGCACATTGTTTCAACCAATGGGGTTCGTGTGGACCTAGAAAAAATTAGTGCCATGTAGAATTGGCCTCAACCAACCACCCTCAAGAGCCTTCATGGTTTCTTAGGCCTGACAGGATACTATCACAAGTTCATCAAAGATTACAAAAAGATCATGGCTCCTTTGACTTCCTTATTGAAGAAGTGGGTCAGTAAACTCATGGGTTATGATTATGAAATCACCTACAAGAATGGAAAAGACAATGTTGTGGCTGATGCTCTCTCAAGAACCTTCGAGGACTAGCCTTACCTCTCTGCCATCCCCATGCCCATTCTGAACTGGTATGAAAATGATCACTCTTTATGCCACATCATTCATCAATTGGCCACTAACCCCTCTTCGGCACCACATTATTCATGGGATAGTGCTTCTATGCAATACAAGGGTCGTCTGGTGCTTTCCCAAAGTACAAACCTACATCAGGGCATATTCTATGAAATCCATGCTTCCCCCTCAGCAGGGCACTCAATATTTCTTAAAACCTATGAGCGAGCACGTCGACACTTCTTTTGAAAAGGCATGAAAGCAAAAATTAAATATATGGTGGCCGAATGTGATACTTGCCAATGGAATGAAGGTGAAACCACAGTGACTCCTGGTTTTCTCCAGCCTTCTCCCATTCCTACTAGGATCTGGATAGATATTTTCATGGATTTCATTGAGGGCCTCCCTAAATTTAGGGGAAAGACAGTGATCCTAGTCGTGGTCGACTGCCTCTCTAAATATAGTCATTTTTGTGCACTCAGTCACCCATACATAGCCTCCACAGTCGCACAAGTTTTTTTGGATCAGATCTTCCATCTTCATGGCATTCCTTCTTCAATTGTCTCAGATCGTGATGCCACTTTTACCAACCATTTTCGGAGGAAACTATTTTATCGCACAAGCACACAGTTGAGAATGAGCTCTGGGTACCACCCACAAACAGACAGCTAGACAGAAATAGTCAACAAATGCTTGGAGACCTTCCTTTATTGCTTTACTTTAAAACAACAATATCAATGGGCCAAGTGGCTTCCCCTAGCTGAATGGTGGTACGCTACCTTATATAACACTTCCACCAAAATGACTCCTTATGAAGCATTTTATGGTCAAGCACCACCACCACTTCTTCCATATAATCCTAGCAGCTCACCAGTTTAGGCAGTTGACACTACTCTCTGAAACTGGGATCAAATTCTCTACACCTTGTAGGACAATCTGCACAGGGCACAAAACCACATGAAGCGGCAGGCTGATCAGCACCGCTTTGAGTGTACCATTCAACCTGGTGATATGGTCTTTCTTCATCTGTAGCCATACAAGCAATCATCACTGAAACTAAAAGGGTGGCAAAAACTTGCTCCAAAGTTTAATGGGCCATATAAGGGTCTCTAGAAGATTGGGTCAGTTGCTTACAAGTTATAGCTTCCACCTTCTTCCCAAGTTCATCCCGTCTTTCATGTCTCCTGTTTGAAGCAATTTCTTGGATCCAACATCCGAGTGTAGACAATTTTACCAGCACTTGATAATGAAGGATCCATCCTTCTTGAGCTGGAAGCAATTCTAGATAGGCACCCCCACCAACTTCAATCCCACTCCATCACAGAGGTCTTAATCCACTGGCACGGCATGCAACAAGAAAATGCAGCATGGTAACCACTCTTTCAGATTAAACAACAATTCCCACATCTGAAGCTTTGAAGACAAAGCTTTTTCTAAGGGGGAGGGGATGTTAGGAACCCGTGGCTTACCCTTCTCTTTGCAGTATTAGTGTAATAATTGCTATGGACGCATATGCTTTGTAAGTCGTCCCTTAGAGCATATTTGAATTATCCCACATACAAGTGAAGTAGTAGTTGTTAGAATAGATTTAGTATATAAGTAAGTGTTGAGGCCTAATGAAGGCATCCACAAATTTATTGTATTGAGCTTGCTCAAAGGAGGTTGCCCCCTCGAAGTGGCCTGCGATTAATATAAGCTTTCTGTGTTTCTGTTATTCATAATATTTATTTTATTTTCGCATATTTCGATTAAATCTGTTGTAGGAGATAATCAGCGGTAGGAGGTTCTTCTCAAGAATCCACAGAACTATCTTGAGGAAAAATCCACTCCACTAAAAAACCATCTAGAAAATAAGATCTCAGGAGTAATGAATGAGTCTTGCACAAAGAGACCACAAGCAAAATTGGAAAATGATTCCATAGGGAATCCATAATTCCAACTAAAAAAGGATCCCTTCTAGGATCTGCAAAACATTTTGGAGAAGGATTCTAAAAGAATCCATGAAACTTTACAACCTGATAATAAACCCTTCTTTTCCTAATAAAGTCAAGTGTCTCCACCACCATATTGCCTTCTCCATGATTGAAAAAATGAGTTTCGTTCTTAATATTATATTTGCAAAGTTTGAGCTTTGATTTTAGGATAAATTTTATACTTTTTTACACGTCATTACAAAAAACCTCACCCCTAAGACCTAGAATATAAATTTGCAGATCTTAATAACTTTTTTATTGATAATCTTTTGAGGGCCCTTTTATTTCATTCCAGACCCTGACCACAAATTTGAATAACCTCCTCCTAAAACTTAGCCAAAATATCGAGACAACCATTATCTCCCAGATACAGGACCCGAAAAAGCTTAAAGACAATGGATATAATACTGACAATCTGAGACATAACCATTATCTCCCAGATACGGCACAGAAAAAAGCTTAAAGACAATGGATCTAATAGTGACAAACACTTTCAGTTGTATCTTAAAACCTTCAAGCCTCACACTAGCAAGGAATGATTTCACCAAATTCCTAAGGAGACTAATATGGGGTGGGGTCCTCATCAAAGGAAAGTACTTAGTTTTTTTAAGAAACAAAGCAGCGTCCCTTAACTTGCTCAGGCAGATCACCATCCCGTTGGTCCCAATGTCTAACACAACAGAACATAATAGACCACAATGCCAACTCTTCAAAAGCTGTCGGTCCAACCCTGACAAAGAAAGCTCAAACCAGTAAAGAGACCGATTTTACTAGACTTACCTCCTTCGCATCGTGCCTTCAACTGATTCAGGGCCCAAACTGGCATGGCTCAAGAATCATTTAGAGTTGTCTCTAGCACACAACACTTACTTAAGACCAGCCGGCAAGCAACAACTTGAAACCCTTCACCTACACATTCTCAGTTCAAAAGAAACATACACTGGTGCAAACCAAAGCCACAAAAAATCCATAAAATCTCATTAGGAAATGTCCCATCAGAAAAGGGACCAGTTACACAAAAAATAGGGGTTTTTCCACAGGGCAGAGTATTTCGCAAGAACACATCCACAAGCATAACCAACTCAGAGGTTGCCAAAAAAATCACCTTACAGGCCTTATTAGCTTCCGGAACTACCACTGCTCTGGTCAAGGAGAACAAACCCATCCCCTGAAGTCCAAAGATCAACTGATCTACAGAACTAGCAGGAGAAGACATCGTGCAGAACCTCATCCTCTTCATCTCTCTCTAGATCATCATCATCTTTTCCACTATCCTCATCAACAGGAATTTACCTCCCACATCCTAATTTGAATTTCTTTATGTTCACTCTGCTCCTCCGCTCCATGAATCTCGACTTTACCTTACATTTCCATAATAATAAATCTTTTATAAGATAATTATTTATTTAAACTTTACAAATTAATAAAAAACAATTTAATAATAATTAAAGTAATAATAAATCTTTTATAAGATAATTATTTATTTAAACTTTACAAATTAATTTAAAAAAATTAATAATAATTAAAGTAAATATAAATTTAAACTAATATTTTATTTGAATTATTTTTTTAAAAATAATTGTTATTTTATAATTTCACCGTCCCATCCACTTTAAAAAAGAAGAGAAGAAATGTTATTTTTATTTTCAATTTGAACTCATCCCATTTGAGAAAGAACACAATTAAAAAGTATGATGTAAACCACGCCAAAATTAAAGGAGTTTATTTTTAATATCCTCAATGTCTTGGGCAAGGATTTGGTAATTATTAAACATTTTGCATACCTACTTTTTAAGAGTTATTTACCAGTTTTATTTTAATATTTATAAACATATTTTTAATAATAACAACTGTAAAAATTGATTTGATTTTTTTAATTATTTTTGAATTAAAATTATCTCTATTATTTATGTGTAAATATGTAAAAGATTTTTTAATAATATTTTTTTAAATTAAGAACAGTTATTATGTCCACATATATATATATATATATATATATATATATATATTTGGTATTTAATATTTTGATAAATTATTAAAGTAACTAACATTTATATATAATAATTTATAACTCCTCTATCATATAGTCGTTATATATTGAAAAAATCATATTTGATATCTAATATAGCAATTAGATTGAAATTAAAAAAAATAAAACAATGTGGTTTCCTCATCTAAATTATTAGGACACATTCAAACATATTTTTGTGTGTGTGTATGTGTATGTACGTGCACGTACTCGTGTTCAAAATTAGTAAGTCTACAAAAAATTAAACTACTTATAATTTAATTCAAAAATATAAATAGAGTTAATACCATCTTTATTTTTTTTTGTATTTTTATATAAGCGAATTTGTTATGTCTCTATCATTTTTTAGACATGGTTAGGGGTTTTAATTCGGTTAGCCACTACTATAACCCTTACCTTTTATAGGTAAAATTTGATTAATGTAAGGTAAGTTTGTGAAGGTGAAGATTTTGAACCACTAACCCTAAGCTAATAGGCACTAGATGTTGATCGTTCTACTTATCGAAACCATTAATAAAGTGTTAGGACCACTTTGTTACAACTCCTTTTCTAATTAATTTTTACTAATAAAATTGATGAATCCATAAACTAGAAAAGAAAAATTCCAATATGTACAATTGTCTCAAAATTATTTAAATATTAATATATATTGATTCTTCATGAATGGATAAAAATAATTACATAATAATCTTTAAATAAAACTCACTGCAAAATTTACATTGAAATGTAAAATCGAAACAAATAAAAACTATCTAGAGTTAATAAAAATAGTAACAATAATTATTAGTAACTTCTAAAAATAAGTTAATATGGATTTAAAATGTTCACTTATCCCCTACACACTTAAGTTAGTAATGAAAAAAATTTAAATTCAATTTCATGTCTGGGTACAAATATATCTAATATTTAAAATTCAAAAATTCTTATAAAAAAAATATAAAATGTAATTTTTGACATATAGATGTTTACTTATAGTTTTTAAATATATATGTAAATTAACCCTAATTAGACATAGTGGGTTATGAATGCATTGTCCTCTCATATATTCATATATATATATATATATATATATATATATATATATATATATATATATATATATATATATATATAAAGAATAAGATCTTAAAGATCTTAAATGGGTTCCTGAATGAAAATTTGTGGCCTCTTCAAGATATGTGTCTATATCATTCTCCTATTATTAATAACATAGCTCATGCGAGTTTCATAATTATATTCTTGACATTTATTATTTTCAATTTTATTCAAATTTCATTCTAAAATCTAAGTGTTTTATTATTGATGTATTCCTTCCTAATGTACCAAATACCTATTAAAGCTTCCTTGTCTTGTGTTCACTATATTATTATCTATAACTTGCACTATATTTTCTTTCTTCTCCCTTGGTACATATTGATTCTAGACCGCATCTTCATCTTCTCCCCTTTCATCATGTTTTAGATATTAAATTAATATAAATATGAAACATTAAATAGTGGATAAATGTGAAAAAAATCATTGTAAAATAGACTCATAAACATTGCAAAGATCATTTTAAAATGCCTCCCTCTCTTATTCCTACTCTCCACCTAGATGATGACCCTTATTTGAACCCAAATACGATGAATGACCATAACAAATATAGCAATGAACTACAGAAAGGTATCCCCTCACTCCTAGTGTAACAAAGTGATCAAGTGGTGAACAACATGCATAATGTTAGATTACCAACCTGAATCTAATCTATTATGCCTAGGATCAAAAAATAATCTGTACACTCTCAAGAAGTAGCTATTTGAAAGGAGGTAGCCTAGGGTCTATTTAATCTTAGCACATAACCTTTATATAAGTATTCAAATCCATATAAAAAGTTCCTTTTACATAATTATGAAATAAAATTTTGAAACCACTTAATCCATCTCCATCAAACCCATCCACTTTTATGGATAAATAAGCTTTAAGATTAGTTGCGGCTAACACAAACTACTATCTAGGTAAGGGAGTTATATGTTAATTTCATAATCTCTATCTAAATATACCATATCTTAACACATGTATCACTAAGATTTAAATTCCTCTCATTAAATGTAATATGGATATATATCCTAGTGAAAAAGTTTTTTTCTTTTTTTAAATCTTATTTTAGGTAAAGAGAATATTCAAGACAAGTAGTGGAGCTAGGATCAACTTTAAATTTTAATTAAACCTTGGTTTCAAAGTTTCAACCCACTCAATGAATATTTTACACTAGATCCATTTTGGTTCACTTACCTCATCTCCCTGTTCATTTTTTCGTTGAGCCCTACTTCAAGGAAACATGGAACTGACTAGGTAACTTGTAGTAAATCCATAATTCCACTCAAATGTTTTCCCACACTAATTTTTATATAATCTTGGTAATCATTTATATTTCCATTGATATTTTATCCTTTATAAACATATTTTTCTATGATCACATGTGGCCTAAACACATTTACTATTAATTTTTTCCTTTCCGTTGTCACATGTGTTTTAACACTAGTCATATAAAATAAAGATATCAACTTCATGGAAGAATTCATACTTCAATCTTATGATAGTGGTTGGACATGATTATTCTAATATTTCCTCTTTTGAATCAGAAGAGGAAGCTCCACCTATAAATGAGGTAGAAGAACTAAATGCCCAAAGTACAAAATCTAGGGATCTTAGTCCTAGAGATTTTGTAGCTAGAAGAAACATGGAGGTTGAATATTTTTAAAAACCTAAGGCCCATATATTTTTAACTTTAAATGTTTCTGTGAATAGAGATGACAATGAGAGGGAGGTCCAGACTAGACTCTATAAGCCTTTAAACAATCTATCTCTAGTAATGTGGCACTGGATATTGAAATACCTATTTCAAGGGTGGAATTAAAGGAGCAAAACTCAGCCCTTTAATTCTAGTTAATTTATATACCCCTCTCCCCTGGCCTATGTAATACAAGAATGAGTGAAATAAAGTACAAAAAATAAAAAATGAAAATCAATTATGGTTCAAAAGTATTCCATTTGGACCCTTCATTCAAAAGGGCCTTAGCCTTGAGGAGGATGTGAGGATGTTTAGTGAATCAAAACTAAAATTTTGATGGTTATTTCAGTAAAAAAATTTATGTGTGTCAATATTTGTTTCTTTTACCATTGGTAGAGGCTTTTTGTATGAACTTTGAGGTTTTATCTTTATTCTACATTTCTTCAAGGATATGGAACCTTTCAAAAACCACATTTTATCTCTCTTGATTAAAAAACCATTGTTATTAATTTTATTCACAATTCTACATGGATTCAATCATATTTTAATTTACCTTGTTATGTGTGCCTTAGACTAATATTTATTTTCTAAAATAAACCATCACGTATTCTCCTTCTTGAAATGCATTTGGCCTTCTTGTTACATTTATTTTTGCCTTAAACCTTTCATTGCTTTCATGTATCTTTCTTATTAATTATTTTTTAATCAATTGTAAGTTCTCTATGAATGTTACTTATTCTTCCATGCAAACCTTATGTTTATTAAAAATGTAGGGCAGGAAATAAATAGTTTTAGTTTTTTCACTATCATGAATAATAAATAAAAAAATCAGATCATCCATGAGTGAATTTGGTTGAGCCTAAGATAAAAGATTAAAATATAAAAGTTTTATTATTATTTTTAAAATGAAAATTTTGAAAGGGACCCACCCTTTTACACTAAAGGGAAAGATAAAACAATGAAATCTAAATGAATACCTTATTCTAGTGGGAAAATAAACTAGGTTCAAACACATTGTGAATAAGTTGCATAAGTACTGCAAGTCATAAAATAAACATGCAAATGTTATCACCCTTCTATAATAATTTATTTTTAGGATATGCGGTTCATATTCATTGGTTTTAACCCATTATTTCATCTACCTTTCCTTTTATTTCTCAAAATAGTCCAATAGCCACCTTTACCTAAGTTTGTGAATATGGGGATGAAAACTTCAAATGAATCCACTAGTTTTTAGTTATTTAATGAAACCCTATCCAAAAAAACACTCATTTGAATTCCATGTAGCACCATTAATTTTATAAATAGATTCTAAGTTCAAAAAGGGTCCATCTAACTAAATATTTTTCTCATCAATGTGGCTTACAAATTTTACCTTTTATTTTGTAGAGAAACTAAAAAATCCCTCATCCTCCTTGAATTTCACTTCTTGAATATTATCCTTTGGAATATCTAAATCCTCATCTTCTCTCTCATAAACATTTGTACCCTCCACCATGAGATGGTCAGGAAGGGAATCCTTACACTATGAAGATCCATTATTTTTATAGATAAATGACATGAACAAAAAATATTCCTTGTATAAAATCTTATTCTAAATTAGAAGGATAACCACTCATAGTTAAGTTTTTGTGACCAACTATGGTTTTGAACATTAAAATTAATGGTTATAGGAAGTTCAGGGGACACTTCCCTAAAAACAAGGATTCATTCATAAGTGGAATGAATATAATAAATATTAGATTCATTCACTACCAACATCTCACCTAAATCCTTGCCTATAGTTGAAACACATGATTTCAACCAAAAATATAGAGGAAGGTAGGTAGGTGTACCCAAATTGGCCTGATATTAAAATATTTGATAAAGGGGTTAAAGGATTAAAACCAACGATTAATATAAATGAGATGCTTATCTATGAATAATATCTAATATTTCATGATTATATTCCTATCTCTAGGAAGCTTAAATAATTCTATGAATAAACCCATAGCACATAGGTAGATGTCCAGCCTATTATTCATGAAAAGTCTACAATTCTCATAAATCCTTTGAGCAAGCACTACAAGGATTATCCAAATCCTATTGAATCTGCATATAACCCCTATCATCAAACCATTCTTCATTTTTTATCACTTCTGTAATCTCATTCTACTCATAATGGATTTTCATGCTTCACTTAGCAAGGTTTAACATATTTTGAATCCTTTTGGACACCACTTCAAGAAATTAATTAGCATTGATCCTCTTATTTCATATAGTGCTAGCAGACATAATATTATTATATCCTAAATATCCCTTTATACTAGTACCATCATCCAAAATAAGACCTCCATACTCTGGCTCCGCCAAATTTGGACACTAACAACTCCCCTTTCTAATCTTAGCTAACCTTGAATCTTCCTTATCCACATATCCCTTACGTAGATCTGGTGTCTTTAAATCTTTGATCATATTTTAATTCCATCCTTTATCATTAGTCTTTGTTTCTTCTATTTTTACATCTCCTTAGTCTCTATCTTTTATGATCCTACCTTCAAGTTAATATTATCAATACTAACTAAAACCCTCCCTGGATTTGCACTTTCATTCATTATTGATATTGAATTTGTATCCCTAGTCATCAATTTAAAATAATACCAAATAGAATATAAATTTTTTAGGAACAAACATAATAGAGAATATCATGATGAGGATAACATTGATAGCTATAAGGAAAGAACATTTGTAGATTAAACAAGGTGGTGATACATGACTGCATATAAAATTATATGAATAAGGTGATATTTAAGAGGTAAGATATGTAAAGTAATTATAAATGGTTGTAATTATAAAAATATGTCTTGTAAAGAAATGGTAGAAAAACCAGGTCTATAATGTAAAAACTATCCTTCTCCTTTCTGAATTTATTCAATTAATAATGGGAATGAATTTATTGTAGATATTATAATTTTTATTTATAATAAAAATTGGATATACTCATAGCTATGGATAAAAAATATTTTTAATAATTGTTTCACTTCTTTTTCTTGTTGCGAATCACCAATAATCTTGATCAATAATTAATCCCATGAATGGATCTAGTAAGGGGAGGGTTGTGGGACGGGAGGTCATACATGGAGGGAGCGTATCCTCCCTAAATATTATAATTTTGGAATTTTTTTGTTGGATAAAATATCCCATCTTATGAAATGGATATCAATGCCCTTATGAGGGAAGCAAGGAAGTAAAAGCTTTAAGGCACTAAATTGAGAGGCATAAGTATATGCATGCAAGAAATATAGAAAACGTGGTGCTTTGATATATCTAGGAGAAATTAAGAGGAATATAGAGGTATTAATTGAAGGAATATTAATCTTTAAATTTATAGGATCCAAACTATCTCAAGAAAAACTCCATGCATGGAAAAAATGAACTAAAAATCTAATGGATAATTCAAAATCAAACCATGTACAAAAGGATACTTTATCAGGATCTTTGAAAATGAATTGGGAAAATATAATGTTTTTTAGATGAGAGCCCTAATTCTATAGAAACAAAGGACTTTGCATGAAACACTAGCATACAAATTTCAATCCCACTAAGGAACTTCTCATAATTACACCACTTTGGATCTAATTATATCCCCTACCATGAGAATTCTTTTCCAAGTTTTTGTTTAAATGATTTTAATACAATAGGTAATCATGTTGATATTTATAAATTTATCGTGTCAAGGGTCTCCCTAGTTATGATAGCATTTGCGTTGATTTAAACCTTACCCAACCCTCCAAGAGAACATCACTTCGAAAGTAGGAGAGATAAACTAGAGTCAAGATATATGCTATGAGACATATCCTAGTTAAAATTAATATGGACACCTTATCAAATAATGTCCCACCCTATTAAAAATACAATTTCATCAGAAAGTTAAGAAAGTGAAAAAAAATACTCATAGGGTTTTTTTAAACCTAAAATGAAGCATGATATTAAAATCAAGTCTAAATTGGTCCCAAAACGTTTCCCAAATGAAAATATATATAACAAGGAAAATCACATACCAACGGTAGTAAGAGAATTCATACTCGAAACATAGGTCTATTAGAAATAAAAGAATTTAGAAGTTGAGGGCATCATGAAATATTATGGGCTCAAGGATGATATTGATAATTTACTCAAATAATAAAACATTGGGAGTTCAAAGTGATAATGGGTGAATAAAAATCAAGAAAAGTAAACATAGGAAAATATTTTGTTAGAGGGTAGGAAGTTCAAGGATAACTAGATAAGTCCAGATGATGAGGAAGAATTATAATTGGAAATATAATAAGAAAATACATGTATACTTCAAATACCAAATTTGAATTCTAAGAGAAACATTGTTAATGGGAAGTTATCAAGAGAAAGCAAGAATAAAAAGAGACTCAAAGAATCCATGAAAGCAATTGGGTCTGAGACTTATACCCAGGTGGTTGCACTATTAGCAAGCATAAAAAATAAAAAAATATTTCAATTAATATCATATCTTGGAATATAATGAGTCTTAACTTTGCATCCAGAAGAATAACATTGAAACAACTAATTAAGGAAAATACTTGAGATATCTTGATGTTTTACAAAACCAAACTAGAACACATGTCATATGACATTACATGTCTATCTATATGTTTAAAAAGAGAAATAATAAGGTGAAATACAATGAGAAATACTGGTGGTTTGGCTCTCTTATGGGACCTTAGGTTAATTCTCTTTCAATATATATACATTCTTATTCATTTGTGAAGACCTTTTAGGAAACAACACAATTAAAAAGGATGATTGGAATGACTCAAAAATTAAGCGAGTATATAATAATATGTTCTCACACCTTATTAATTTCATATATTAGTTTTGTGAAGGAAAAAATCATATTTATGCATGCCATTGAGTCAGCCATTGGTTTTCTACTTGACCAGCCTTATGTCATATCATGGCCTTATGCACCTATAGGACATAACATTTATTATAATTTAGGGTTTATCACCTTTGGGAAAGGCCAACATTTATAATGTTTTCTCCCCATTCTATCCTAAATATTTTATCTATGTAGAAGAACATAGGAGCATTGAATAATGGCCCACTACAATCATTCAAGGAAATTTATCCCAAAGGTTTACCATTAGGTAAGATTTCATAAATTGATGTTATATTGCCTATTCCTAAAATTAATTTTTCATCACAATCGTTAGAGATGTTTTTTTAATAATATATTTTTGTTGAGAGAATCCCCTCCAAAAGTATGCTACGTCTTAGGTTCAAAATCACTAGGCATCTCATGACATTAAACTAGAGAGCATCCAAAACATGACTAATATTTTATTTCCCTTCCAATTTTCTAACCCATCCCATGTTGAAGGAATCTTGCATTAGTCTACCACTTGATATGTCAGGAACTCACTTATGGTTCTCTCCCCTTAGACAAGAGACTTTGTGGTCTCAGAGCACTCTGGTCTTAAATTCCTTGTTTGGGGTCAATTTCCAGGCTTCCCCCTCCTATGTTAGCACTTTATTCACAAGATAGTATCCTCTGTAGGCCATGTGGTTTGTCACTAAAAAAGTTTTTTTTACTCTTCTAGACCATAAAAAAGGGTCTAGATAGAAGTAGACCTCTCCTAGGACCTCAAGGAGTTTGGGGAAATCCAAGTTAGGGATATAAGGCACTCTCAGTGAGTCCTGTATGTCAACTTATCTAACACTTGATTCCATTTCCAAGTCACAGAACATATGATACATGATTTTCCCCTTTAGTTGGCTCACAATAATTCATCCAATCACTCAACCTCTCCCCCCAAGCCCTTTCTTGAAGCTACCAAGACACCAGCTGAGGAAGGTTTGACTACGGTTGGGAAGAACACTCACACCAAAGCCACAAACTTTGTTACTAATCCAAAATTAGGAAATTCATATTAAAACAATGACCCATATGAGTAGTCTCCTATTTTTAAACAACACTCTTTGATTGTAGCCCCAAAATTGGCAGAAAAGTCCAAGGTGTTCAACACTTCTTTGGATCCTAACATTTTATCCCAAGGTTTTGAGGCCTCTATGCCCAGTTATTTAGACTCATATCTAGCCACTCTTCCACTTTTTACTCGATGGGATATGCTCAAATTATCTCATAGCCCTCCTCAGAGGATTAGTGAGGTAGAGGAAGGAGTGTTTTTGGCCGACCCTAACTTGAGGAAATAATATGAGTTCTTGAGTGCTAATAGTGGGCTTCTTCTATAGAATCAATATGATAGCTTGAAAGGACTGGACTTGGAAGACATCTCCTTTGACACTCATCATCTATGAATTAATTTTCATGAAATTTTTAGGGTCTCACAAATCCAAAATACATGTTTGTTGTGCATGATTTCAGAAGGAAGTTTCTCAAGATGGACATTCTCTATCTATAAGAAGTCAAGGTGGTATATTTTTTATTAAAAGCTATCAATAATTACATCTGACACAATAGTATCGTTATTCATAGAAACCATGCTATAAGACGTGGATTGGTGATCACATTAATTTCTCCAAGGTGGTAGCCACACTTAGTGCAATATGGTATGGACCCCACCAACCAATCAGTTTGGGCTCTTTTTAGCATTAAAAGCCACTCCTTTGGCTTTATTAATATTTATGCCTAGAATAATGATTTGGAGTGTAGCCATTTATGGTGATTGATAGAAGATGATCTCCCTGATTTTGATTGGGTATTATGTGGTGACTTTAATATGGTGGCATCTCCTAAGGACAAAATGAGCCACTTGCCTATGAGGTGGGTAGGTGGTGAAATGGAGGTGTGATTTTACATGTGTACTAAATGGGACCTTTATGACCCTAATTTAACATGTCAACCTACATTTGGAGTTTTTCACACTTGGAGTAATTTTAGGGAAGGCCCCACTCATATTTTGAAGAATCTAGATAGGGAAATGATGTCCACCCAACCATACTTCTCCTTTGATAATGACATATCTTCCTGTAGTGTAGGCACTATCTTATTTTGGGATTTTCAAACACTCCCCCATTTGGTTTCATGTGACATGGTATTTCATGAAACCCAAAGTCCATAAAATGCAATTCTTCCTTAATACTTCCTTGCTCAAGTATGGGCCCATAGTTACACACATTAGGATAGTTTGAAACTTAGATTGATGACCTTCCCAAGAATCTAGTTGGATTATCTAGTGGGATGATGTCATAAAAATTATATCTCAATTTATTTAGATCTATGATCACCAACTTAACAAAATTCAAAGACACTATTACTCTGCTACTACCTCAGAATGGAGCCATGTGGCTCTAGCTCCAAACAAAGATCACTTTAATGAGATTTTGTAGGTGAGAGTTACATACTTGAGGCATCACATTAATATTTTATAGAATTATAATGCTCAAAGAGCCCAAATCAAAGCCAAGATTCATTAGTTTAAAGTAAGGGACAAAGCTTCTAAGGAGTTCTTTCATTTTCTGTGAGCCAAAAACTCAAAGCAATAATTAAGATTTATTAATGAGGCTGGTAGTAGACTCATAGAGACTCTATAGATTATGCAAGTTATTATTTTCCATCTTCTTTAAGGAGGGGAGGATGTCATGACTTGACCTAGTATCCTTATATAGGCATTTTATTATAGCATGTTTAAGCATGTTTTCTAGCACTAGACTAACGCTTGTTGGTCTTGGAATTGTTTAATTTGGTGAGATGTGAGTTGTTTAGGTAGCTATTATGGTTAGGATATACCAAGGTTGATGATGCTCACATTTGGATTCATTTTACCTCAACATACTTATACCACTTCTATTGCATTCATTTATCCTAATATGTATATTAGTTCAGCTTAGTACATTATTATGTCATGATTCTTCCCTTAGATACTTTAAATGGTTGTTTAGATATCATTAGCTCATTTATAGGTGACTTATGATTTACTTTTGTCTAGCTAGATAGTACTGATGGATTTTGATACATTAATGTATTGACTACAAGTTGATGGATATGTTATGTTAATTTATTGCACTTGATGATATATAGACTAGATGATGTAATTAAGTTTTTATTATAATTTTATATTACTTTATTTACTATAGATCAAGTATTTGTGATGCATAATCTATTTTTATAGGTACCTGATGTGAGCTAGGATGGATGATGATGTCAACACCTAGGATGATGAAGTAGTTCTTGAGCAGTCTATTGGGTTCAAATAAGTATACACACATTTTTGATTTGGTCTCTTACCATCGGATAATTATGTCATCTACATTTATGTAATAAATTTTTGTTTCATGCTTAGTCATGCTATTATGATTATTATGTACCAACATATTATTGGTCAGTTTTTTATGCCTACTTGCACTCCCCATTTATCACCACCTTGGCATTATTGACCCAATAGATTTTCATGGTGACTTGGATACCTTAAGTGGTGTCATAAAAATATTGTCATGGACCCCACTTGGAATTTGAGTTGAGCCCCCCCCCCCCCCCTATATTTATTATTATGGTACAAACCATTATGCATTTGAATCCTTTTATTTTATTATTATTTTTATTTGTATTTTCAAATCAAAAACTTGGAAGACCATGGAATTATTAAGGTTGGTGGATTTTATCTATTTGAATGGGGTCCAATAATTTGGGGGAGGATTTTATCTCTCATTAGAAATAAATTTCCAAATTCAATGGGTAAGGGGTGTGGTTCTTGGTGTATGGGGAAAGGAGAGAGGGGACATAGGGATTGATGACTTGGAGGGGTGTTGGGCATGGGTGTGAAAGGGAAAGACAATGAAGGGATCGAATGGAGAGTAGTCGGTGGTGGAACGAGACTATGCTCCCCTTGATAATTAAGACAAAAAGGAAATTGGCCTAAATGTTTTTTGGCCTGAGATTTTTTACTATAGCTTGGGATTTTGATCTCCTTTTAGTTGGGCAAAGGAAAAAAATAGTGAAAGGATGTTGTAGTGGAGAAAGAGGCACACTGGGGATTATTTTAAATCCAAGGTTGTGAAAGAAATAATAAATATATGAAGGAAAAATATGTTTCCTCTTTAATACAATACTGAATGTTATGAGGATAGGTGTGGGAGGAGAGATAAGGATGATGTAAGCAAGAAAATAGAGAGATGACATGTAGGGGGAATGAATAGCATACATAGGATGCGGGGAGGAAGGAAGAAAAATATTTTTTTACTACAGTTTTGTTTGTTTTAATCTCTTTTACTGTACAAAGAGTGGTAAATGATGGGTGAGATAAAGTGGATGGTTGGAGTATGAGAGACGCAGGGAGAATGCTATTCTTACTACCCATGGATTTTGGGCATGGTATTTATTATTATTTTCTTGTTTGGATATCTTTTTATTGTGGAAGTAAACCAAGTAAATCAGAGGAAACATTATATCCTCCCCTGATGCACAACCAATAGGGAATGCTATATATACTTCATTATGGAAATAAATAGTAAATGTATGATAGAAACTATGTTTTCCTTTTTAATGCCAGATCAGTGTGGGCTCAAATGTTATGCCACATATTTTGTATTTCAACTTGTTGGCTTGAATTCCTGTTCACTGTTGGGAACAGGTGCAAGGATGTGATGCCAAAAACCTCACGGCTTGGTCATCCTTCAAATTGTTATGTTGTTTTCACCTAAATTTTTTCAAGTAAGTGAATTAAACATTACATTTTATATGTTGAGTTTTATTGGACTATATAAATCATTTTTGAAATAAATATGCCTTTTCATTGCATTAGAAATTCAACTTATAACTATTACATTTTTAATGTGTGTGGATAGTTATATTTTTTAGGTAAACCAAGCTGTCATACCTTATATATATTGAATGGAACACTTGTATGGGTTTATTTCTTGTTGAATACAAACATCTTAGGATGATTCCCATTTTTACCAAGTGTATGAATATTATATAACCTGTTACATCTATGCTGAATTATACATAAATCTTGGTCATTGTACCTTCCTTTTAGAAAATAAAAATATATGTATTTGATTTTGGTGAATTAAATAAATTGGTGGACTATTTTTCCTTTACCATGAATTGAATTCTTACCCTCCTTCTCACACTAAAATATGTGACATGAATCTTGGCTTACACATGAGTGTTGTAAAATAATAATATGGGTATTCATTATTTAAATTTGAATGGGTTTTTAATTATAACTAGTTATACATTATTGGTTTATTGGATGTGTTTATTATTGGAGTGGATCATATATATTTAAATTATATGATTTTCCATCTTATGGAAATTTTATATTTTCATTGGGATATTCCCCTATGTGATTTTTAAACTCATCATAGCTATGTGTGGGGTTTAGGGGTGAAGCCCTAGTTGATTTGGTAAACCTTTAACTCATCTTAAATTTTAATTAATCACTCTCTGATGATTGGTTGTTTTTATTAAACTAATAAACTCAATTTTTGACTTAGGGATCATATGAGGTCATGAGACCTAACGATGATCACACAAATATTTTATATTGATTCTTCACTTTCATATCTATTTTCAGATCATGATGTTTTATTGAATACTTATGTTATCATTATGTAAAATGTGGTTTGGGCCTGGAAGTCATGTTGAATGTGTTGATTGGTATTATGAGTTGACTAGTTTAAATGAATGATTATTTTTAGACTATAATATTGTGCTAAGTATACCTTGTTTGTGTTATAATTTCCATTGTTATCATATTAAATGATTGGTTGAATGTTTTTGTTATTGTATAATCATCCTTTGACTAGGATTAAATATATAAGTTGTAGTGTGTACTTATGAGCATGGGATATGGATTGGTAGTTGGGATATTTATAGGCTCAATGTAAACTTGGATATTTTTTGACTATTGTATTATAAAAAGTTATGGACATGGATTTGGTTAATGAATTAATTTCTATGACTTGTGAATAGCCTGCAGTGGATTACCCCCACTCACACATAATATAAATGTCATTACTTGTTTACTTTTGTCTCATCTTGGGATGATGTTTTGTTAATCACTTTCCTATTTTTTTCTACAGTGTGTTTAGTCATCCAATGGATTAGGAACTTTGATTTTCTCATAATTCCTCCCTAACCCTAGTTTATAAAACCACCATCCAGTTTATGGATGGGGTGGTAAGGGCCATTGATGGTTGGGAACATAGGGTTGGTGAGGAATATTTATTTCATATATATGCATGTGCTTTATTCCTCTTGGGACACACTTGATGATGACCTATCAACTAAGGATGATCACTAACACTTATTAAGCTATTGGATGCACTTCTTGACATTAATTATGATAGTATATTATGCTAATTTATATTCCAATTTTGGATGCCTCACTTGTAAATAGATATAGTACTTGCTAGATGAAAATTAATTTTTGATAGACAAGATAATCCATTACACATATTTTAATATGTGCAAGATTACTTTATGTTTTTTACCCTCTTGACATTATGGGTATGTTAGCAAATAAATTGACTTGAAGTAGAAATTGTAAATATCTGCCCTTACCTATGAAGTTTTATTATCTCATTTATGATGAAGGTTTGATGTTAGTTATTAATGTTGTGGAAGTTAATTTTAAATAATATGTTTTGGTTAATTAACCAATATTTGTCTATGAGTGGTAAACCCTGATATTGCATAGCAATGATAATGGTAATTCAAAAAATGGTTGTAAGACCTTGCATATACAAATTGTGAAATGAGAAAAAATAAGAACATGCAATATAGATATTGTTCAATTTTATTGATATTATTGTGCTTATCATAAAATGTTATTATTATGCTATGATTGGTCATGATATTGTAATCAAGTCTATTATTTCAATGATGGGGTATGATTACTAATTTAGCTATAGTGTTGAATAACATTGGTTAATAAATTTAATTAATACATGGATTGATATTTAATTGGTTATCTTGGCTTGCTAAAATCTGAGGTGTGCCTATTGTATGAATAATACTGGTCAACAATGTTTAGATTTATTGATGAGGAAAGTTTAGTATGTGTTATTTCCCTCACATTGGTGACTATGTTGTAGATAATATCTGGTTCTAACTTCTTACCATTGGCACTTGCCCTATTTATATTGGCTATTGTGAATGTTTTAAATTTTGAGTTTGATGATCATGTAGTATGCTCAATTAAAACTTAGTTGTTATATAATTGTTAATAAATTCATCCATTTGAGGGATGCTAAAATTAGGTTACCATTATATATTTACTGATAACATTAGAGCCAACATTAAGTTTGTTGTCAACTATTTCTAACCATTATGTACTCAACGCTTATATTTATTGTTACATGAAGAAATGACAAGAAAATATTCAAATTCATGATGTTATAAGTTATTTCGTTGAATTTCCAAGTTAGAGGAACCTGATGAAGTTTGATTTATTTACAAGTAATTATGGAACTTATCGGTATCAGTTTTTATCACTTCCATAAGAAGGATTATTATATAAAACTTGTCTTATCCTTATATACATTCTTCATATGATAACTTGAAAGGAACCATATTTTCAAAATGAGTTATTAGTTAGATTTTGTCTTGTAAGAGGTTGGAATTGTGTTATTGTTCATATATTTTATGGTCAAATTGTTGCTATAGTTTTACAATGTTGAGTGATCATTTTTGTGGGCTAATAAGTGTGAGGTTTGAGCTATTCACTACATTAAAAAAGATTTGTTGGGTCTTGTGTTAATGATATATGTAATATCTTGGAAATTTTATGATGGTATGTTAAACATTGATTGGATTATTGTGACTCTTTATTCTCTTTTCATCATTGAAGGTTTAGTATTTATCCTATAAGTTAGATGATCATGCATAGGCTATGTTGTATAAATTCTCTTGACTTAATTTTCTATTAACTAAACACTAGATGGAAAATCTTGGAACTCTACATTATTTTCATATTGATATAATAGTTGGCTAAAAAATATCATTGAGTCCATAGTTAAACATATATCATTGATATGGTGGTCTTTATGAAGTTGTGATCATTGTCCATTACTTGGTGTCTCACATAATGGACATGCATGGAAGTATTGGGCAGTAAATGATGTTTCGATGCATGTGTAATCATTTTCTTGATCTTCTATGTGCATAAGCAATAAATTTGGTTTTGCATCACAAAGTGGCATGGCGAGCCCATGTATAATGATGTTTGCAATCTTATAATGAAATGCCAAAGAATTATTTTTGGGGGGTTGTTCTAAATATTATTTGTTGCATACCTTCCTATACACATATTTGTTTAGAAATAAAAATCATAAATAATATTCGCTAAACCAAAAGAAGATATAAATACTTTGTTGAAATAATAGAAGCGCAATACCAATAATCATGGGTCTCTTCGAAGGTTTCCCTTTGAGCATGAATTTACACAAAATATTAAATATCTATGATATTTCCTCTTACACAAACTTTGTATATAAATAAATATGTTCAAGATAAACTAATCCTTTCCATAGGTAATAGGATAACATAAAAATCATATATCCTAAAATTTTACTAATAAAACCTGATTAAAAAATTTAAAATTTAAGACTAAGTGGTCCTATTTATTATTTATGGGTGAGTAAAATAGATTAGTAAAAGTATACTAATTTCCTATTAACTTAAGGTTGTTGGATTAAAACCTTCACCCTCACTAACTTACCTTACTTGCAACAAAGTTTATTAATAATAGGTAGTGGTTACAATAGTAGTTGACTGAAATAGAACCCCTATCCATGTCTAGAAAATAATGGAGACATAATCAATTTATCTATATAAAAATAAAAATAAAGACACTATAAATATAAATTTGAATTTTTGAAATAGTTTGTAAGTACTCTACTATATTTTAGACTTATTAATTTTGATACATACATATATATATACCTTTTATTGCATCCTAATAATTTAAATGATGATTATAAAATAGATCTTCATTTTTAAAAATATAGTTTAAGGAGATATGAGAGCATGCCATGACAAACTAGGGGGAGCCTAGGAACAAAATCAAAAGTATCATAACCTAGGCAAAGTATAAAAATGAGTCAGTAAGTTACAAAGCCATAAAAAGAAATAACTTTTATGCAGCAAGAGCAAAAATAGAAGGTGGAGGATCCATATAATCAGGACCTCATCTTGAGCTTAAAAAATCATTTCCTTCTAGAATAGGCTCCTAACCAATAACTTGGGAAGTGTGCATATCATCATCTGCTTATGTCTAAGTTGGTGAGATAACCAAAGAGAGCCTAGGGAGCTTATCTAACATGTCTACATGGCCTCTAAATGGTGCCTCCCAAACATTTAGGTGTAGAGGAGGAGGATGAGTGCCCTAGTTATCCTACAGTAGAATAAGGAGGTGGTGGTTGCCTCCCTCACTACTACCTATGAGGTGGAAATGAACTACTATGGGGTGCCACTATGAGAGGGGCACCTAGAATGGCTATGAATATGACCACCATGTGGTGGATAAGGTACTCTATTATCCAATATGGGATACTTGAGTAGAGAAGGTAGAACCTGAGACATAATACAAGGATCATCTCACCTATGGGAGAGGAGATCCTAAAGATACCCAAGCTCCATAGTCACTTTATTAGCTTCGACGTGAATCTGTAATAGAACATTAGAGATGACAAAAGATTTATGCAAAGAAAAAACACTATAATCTATAGAAGCATGATTAAACACATAATTATTTGTTTTTTTCCAAATCCAAAAGAGAATTTCCAATCTGAAAGTATGTCAAACTTGCATGTATTTTAAGGGCATTGCGTGTTTGTCTCCAAGGAGGATATGCTGTCAATGGAAGAATTCAGGTTGGAAAGGCCTAAAAAAATCATAGATCCAAGTTAAGAGCCCTTGAGATTTGGAATAGTACCAGAAGAGATGAGGAAGCATCTCAATGTGGCCATATAAAGGGAAAGTAGGAAGGTGGACACCAAGATGAATGATTTTTTTACCAACTGGTAAGCCTTGGTGTAGTATACACCCAAAAAAATGAGTAATCTTGGGCTCCACAAAATCCCCCAAAATAGTGTTGAATCAAAAGCTCCACATTTTAATATATGAGTGAAGACCTAAATGGGTGTTAAAATTGTAAACCATGTGCAAATGGGGGGTGAACCATACATAGCCGAACTGAGGAGTGTAATTATGAAAAGGGGTCTTAACATACCATTTCCATTCCTTCCATAATGGTTGAGTAGAATGAATCAAGATTTTATAGAGCATGAAATATGGCATGGAATTAATGAACTCCTAGTAGGATTCTTATTCTGCATATGCTAATCAAAATTTCATTTTTTAAACCTCCCAAGATAGCCAAGACTGAGAACACCAGTAGAAGATATCCTAGATAGAATGAATTCCTCTACAATAAAGTTTGGGGGTGTTGATTCAAGGGACTTCTAATAGGGGCACTTTAATGTGAAAAAAATGGGAGACCACCACAGAGGGTGGAAGTTAGCAGAGAGCCCATTATAAAAATTGGAGCCATTCCAAAATAGTCATGTCTTAATCTTTTTTTAAGATTTTCAAATGCTTTTGGATAAAAAGGACCTAATGATCTAGATGGGAGACTAGATGAAGAGTAAATTTGGGAAGTTGAGCCCTTTTCAAGATTTATTTCCGTTGGCCAACCTTGAGGATATATAGTGTTTGAATAACACCTTCAAATCTTTTGGTCCCTCAATGTCCTACATAATCCATTTGGCAAAGAAGGTAGTTCCTTGTTGAGCTATGTTGATGAGACCTATCCCTCCTAATTTCAGTATGAGATAGAAATATTTGTAGGCCACCCTATGGAATCCTTTACCTTGTGGGGAACTGGTGCAAATGAAATATCTAATTAATTTTTCCAACTTTTGGTAAGATTTTTTAGAAGGTACCTAGTAGGACGAGTAGTACACATGGGTGGATGCAAGAATTTTGGAGCAGATTTGAAATTTTCTTGCCAATGAAAGAGATTTCATCACCCAATAATTTAGCTTCTTCATAACTCTATGAATAACATATTACCATAGTAAATATGGTGAAGCATCAAAAGTAAATGGGATGCCAAGAAATTTAAATATTTTGTCATGTTGGATCCACTTCCAACCAAATTTATCAACCCACACTGGCAGATGGAGGTACGATTATCTGTAGTAATGATTTTCTACCACTGGATGTTGGATCGAGAAGCCAAGTATAAGGTATAAAGACATTGTAATGTATTTTTCACACTAGCTTCATATTCAATGAGTGTAAGTAAGAAGTCATCTACAAAGTGGTCATCAAGCAATTGTATATCTTCATGTGGATTAGCAACATTGGGAGGGAGTTAAAACACTTAACAAGGCCATTAGCTTGGTTATTTTAAAGAAGATATCCAAATCACTCATCTTCAAGAACATACAAGGTGAGAGCTAGAGGGAACCCTTGGTGAATGGAATAGAATAAGCCAAATTGCTCAAAGGTAACTCCATTAATGGAAAAAATATTTGAGGCATAAGAGAAAATCGACTGAATAGTTTGAATGAAGATGGGCCCAAAACCAAAAACATGAAGCATGTATAAGATAAAAGGCTATTTGATGCGATCATAGGATTTTTAAAAGTCAATTTTGATGAGCATAGCTTGTTTCTTGGACCATCTAACCCAATTCATCCCTTTTAAGATAGAAATGATGTTATACAAGATATAACATCTTTTGATGAAGCTCATTTTATATAGACAAACAATAAAAGGTATCATATTGCATAGATGGATTGTTAGAGCCTTGGAAATAATTTTATAGGGAAAATTTAGGAGGGTGATGGGTCACCAATTGCAGATCAACTTAGGATCTCCCTGTTAGGTATGAATTTGATATTTCTTTTATTTATATTTTTACCAAGTGAATGTACGTGAAATGCTTCTTGATAAACCTTATACAAATCACTACCCACAATATCTCAAAGATTTTTGTAGAATTCATAGGGGAATCCCTCAATGCCATAGGATTTTTCATTAACCATATGAGACACTGCTTCATGAAAATCATCAATAATGAGGGGCCTATCACAAATCACCCATTGGGTGGGAGTGAGTTTACATGACCACTAAAAGTCATTGCTGAAGGGAAGCTTGACACTCAACCGAAGATGCTTGAGCTTTGAATATTTGATGATAATGGCAAATAATAGATTTCATAATCTATGGAGTCTCTATGAGTCTGCTACCAACCTCATTAATAAATATTAATTATTGCTTTAATTTTTTGGCTCATAGAAAATGAAAGAACTCCTTAGAAGCTTTGTCCCTTACTTTAAGCCAATGAAGATTGACTTTGATTTGGGCTCTATGAGCATTGTAATTCTAAAAAATATTAATGTGATGCCTCAAGTATGGAATTCTCACCTACAAAATCTCGTTAAAGGGATCTTTATTTGGAGCTAGAGCCACATGGCTCCATTCTGCAGTAGTAGAAGAGTAAGAGTGTCTTTGAATTTTGGTAAGTTGGTGACCATAGATCTACAGAAATTGAGATATCCTTTTGTTGGCATCATCCCACTAGAGAATCCAAGTAGATTCTTGGGAAGGTCATCAATCTAAATTTCAAACTATCCTAATGTGTGTAACTATGGGCCCATACTTGAGCAAGGAAGTATTAAGGAAGAATTGCATTTTATGGACTTTGGGTTTCATGAACTACCATGTCACATGAAACCAAATGGGGGGAGTGTTTAAAAATCCCAAAATAAGATAGTCCCTACACTAGAGGAAGATATGTCATTATCAAAGGAGAAGTATGGTTGGGTGGACATCATTTCCCTATCTAGATGCTTCAAAATATGAATGGGGCCTTCCCTAAAATTACTCCAATTGTGAAAAACTCCAAATGTTGGTTGACATGTTAAATTACGGTCGTAAAGGTCCAATTTAGTACACATGTAAAATCACACCTTCATTTCACCAACTACCCACCTCATAGGAAAGTGGCCCACTTTGTCCTTAGGAGATGCCACCATATTAAAGTCACCACATAATACCCAATGGGAATCATGGAGATCATCTTCTATCAATCACCATAAATGGCTACACTCCAAATCATTATTCTATGCATAAATATTAATAAAGCCAAAGGAGTGGCTTTTAATGTTAAAAAGAGCCCGAACTGATTGGCTGGTGGGGTCCATACCATATTGCACTAAGTGTGGCTACCACCTTGGAGAAATGAATGTGATCTCAAATCCACGTCCTATAGCATGGTTTCTATGAATAATGATACTATTATGTCAGATGGAATTATTGATAGCTTTTAATAATAAATATAACACCTTGACTTCTTATAGATAGAGAATGGCCATCTTAAGAAACTTCCTTCTGAAATCACACACAACAAACTTGCATTTTGGGTTTGTGAGACCCTAAAAATTTCATGAAAAGTAATTCATAGATGATGAGTGTCAAAGGATATGTCTTCCAAGTCTAATCCTTTCGAGCTATCATATTGATTCTACAGAAGTTGCCCACTATTAGCACTCAAGAACTCATATTGTTTCCTCAAGTTAGGGTCGGCCAAAAACTCTCCTTCCTCTACCTCACCAATCCTCTGAGGAGGGATATGAGATAATTTGGGCATATCCAATTGAGTAAGAAGTGTAAAAGTGGATAGCTATGAGTCTAAATAATTGCGCATAGAGGCCTCAAAACCTTGGGATAAAATGTTAGGATTCAAAGAAGTATTAAAACCCTGGACTTTTCTGCCAATTTTGGGGTTACAATCAGAGAGTGTTGTTTAAAAATAGGAGCCTACTCATATGGGTCATCGCTTTAATATGACTTTCCTAATTTTGGATTAGTAACAAAGTTTGTGGCTTTGGTGTGAGTGTTCTTCCCAATTGTAGTCTAACCTTCCTCAGTTGGTGTCTTTCTAACTTTAAGAAAGGGCTTGGGGGGAGAGGCTGAGTGATTCGATGAATTATTATGAGCCAACTAAAGGGGAAAATCATGTATCATATGTTGTATGACTTGGAAGTGGAATCAAGGTTTAGGTAAGTTGACATACAGGACTCGTTGAGAGTGCCTTACATCCCTGGCCTGGATTTACACAAACTCCTTGAGGTCCTGGGAGAGATCTACTTCTAAGTAGACCCTTTTTTATGGTCTAGTAGAGTATTAAAAACTTTGTTTGTGACAAACCACATGGAATATAGAG